>JAKSZP010008165.1:0-115564 GCA_022478985.1 Massospora cicadina | reverse complement strand
TTTAATGACTACATCAGAGGCGTAGGTGTGACAACATTACTCTGAGAGCAAGTCACTGAATGTATGTTCGTAGAATCTTCGTTCAGTACTAAAATAGAATTTTTTAAGTTGGTAATTGAGGCTTCATGGCCTTCATGATCTTATTGGTCAGGTGGGACTGGCGTTTCCAGCATAATAGAACATCATGCATCTATTGTGCTTGCTCTTTTCTCTCCTTCTGCGCGTTATCTGGAAGGACAACATTGATAAACGTTAACAGCATCAAAAAGCAAAGTGCCCTTTATGATTGCAGTTGTAGCAAGTAATATCATTTAATGGGCGTAGGGCCCTTGTATTTTTTGTTGGCTTAGTCTTAACAGGCGGATCACTTTCAGTCTCCTTAAGGTTAAAAGGGTCTTCCTACAGGGGAAGCAGGTCCTGATCTGTATCCAGCATAGGGATGGCCATCATTTTGTGAACATCTGTGCAGATAATTAACCAATTCAGACATTGCAAGGCTTTTAATTAAAGCAGGCAATAAGGTGTTTGACAAATTTTGGTATGGTTGTACTGCATGTTTGTCAGGATTTCACCAAATTCTCTTGTATCTGAACTTCTACTCCACTGAAAACCCTGGCACTATTGGAATAGGAAAGTAATCACCTAAATTTATCGAGGTATTAAGAGCGATCAGTCTCATCCAATCAAGAGATAGAAGATTTGATCACTCAGTGATTAATTAGCTCAGATTGATTCTGAACCATTCAAAACCTATAAATGTTCCATCCTTTAAAAATAAAAATTTGGTCAATTTTTTCCTGTTTTTACTTTAATTTATCACTTTTTTGGAAAATCCACCTAAGCAACTTTGAGAGAAAACCTGCCCAATTGGAAGTGTAATTCAAAACTTCCAGAGTGGTGCTCACTACAGGGGCACTCTGAGTTATGCACCAGTAAGAACGTCAATCACTACAATAGATTCCCATTTTTCTCCTGAAGAAGCTCAAGACAATGAGCAATGCAGTATATTATGATGGGTCCTTTCAACTATAACTGAAGTACCAAGGGTACCCACACTTTAGAATTCCATGCCAACTTGGAGTTTATGGTCCTAACTTAAGCTTAACCACAAACTTTTAAATACAGCTTGAAGATTTATGCAATATTATCAATCAAATGCTTGAGGGGGCCCTGATTCCTGAAATCCATTCCACTTGATTCAATCTAATGCCATACCCTCTATCTTGCGGGAAGTGTTGCAAACCTCCCAAATGCCAGAAATCGCACCAAACAATATTTGCATCAGCTTGTACACCCTACCTTATAACACCTGTTACTGGTAATGGAAATGCATCATCAAGGGATGCTTAATTTACTAGAAGGACTCCAGTCCTTGAATAATTATGTTACCAAGTTTTCAATTCTGCCTCTGAGTTTAGCAGATATAATCGTGATGCCATCATTAACAATTGAGCCCTTCTTGATAAGTACATAAACAGCATATTCAGCTTGACCTCAGGATGTATGGCTTTGTTGATTTACAGTTCCCAAATTGAGTCCAGGAGATTCAGAGAGAATAGTGAGAGGGTATTTCCCAAATCTCTGAGCATAATCAATCAATGCTAGAGGAAATCAAAGACGTCTCTTCCAATTGGAGCAATTGTACTCTGGAATTCAATTCTGAGTCAACAAAGTGGAGAAAACTTCTGGAACTATGGGTCCTCTTGGGGTTGAAGGACCTTGTGGCCCACCTGGGGGTGAGAAACCACGTTTACCTCCTGGCGCTGATAGACCTTGAGGACCCCCAGGGGTTGAAGGACCCTGTGGACTGCTAGGAGTGAGTGGACCTTGGGTACAACTGGGTGCTGATGGGCACTCAGTACCTTCAGAAAATTGACTCTCTCTTTAACATCATGGATCATTTGCGTGAGCAAATCTATAAAGTGACCAAGGAGTCTAACTTAACCCCCGATGGGGTACTGATTGATTCCCTCTTGTCACTTCAGTCTATATCTGACAAATTGAACCAGCTGGATAAATGGGCAAAGGACACCGAGATACTGCTACAGGCCTACAAATCAAAAAGGAGAGATGCTCCAAGCGAAAATTAAAACTCTGGAGTTTAAGTACAATGCTCATCACGAGCAAATTTATGAGTTATCAAACAAGTTGGATGAGAAGGTGGGGCATGATGATCTAAATCGATGGATTAGTGAAATTTTTACTGATACTGTTGGGCCCTATCCTCCATTTTCTTCGCAAGTTTCTTATTCCAACTCTTATGTCTTTAATCAATAGTAATCAACCTGGAGTGCATGTTTTGACCGCCCTCGCTCCAGCGAGTTTTATACCTGTATTTAAAGATAAATACTCTACTGGGGAAGGCAGCATAATCTCCTTCCTCTATCTATATGAGAAGGCTCTAAGTGAGTCTACAGATCACCAAAAGATGAATTTCTTGCCTAATTGCCTTGCTTGATTGGCTCAGGATTTCATAATACTCCACTTATGACTTGCTCTATTTGGTCTCAGGTCAAAGAAGCGTTAATCAAAGAATTTGGGAGTAAGAAAGCATTATCCTCTAAGAAACAGGTTTTTAAGGGTATACAGATCCACCAATATGATTATATCATGGACTTTGCTCTTTAGTTCTATTGGGAAGCTCAGACTTTGGTTGTGTGTGGTCAGTTATTTTTGGATGATGCGATTACTGCAGTTATGTCTGCGTTTACCTCTAGGACTCAGATGCAATTTTACCTTATTAGTATAAAAAACAACTTCAGAAGTCTTTTAGACATTAAGGAGGCGTTGGGGCGTTGCCTCCTCAATTTACCTAAAAGCCCCGAGTTTATGATTCTCCAAGACCTAGTCACCTAAAGTTTAAGCTGTGCCTGAGAATGCTAGAGCGATTCAGTGTAATTACTTTCACCGATATTTTCATACTGAGGACCTTTGCAATAAAAAAGAAGCTGACGAAAAGAAGTAAAGAGATAAAAACCAATAAGATTCATAACCTTGATATGGATATGAGTATGCGACAGGACCATCAAAGCCCTGTAGAGTATAATAAAAATGAACATTCTTCCTATTCCTTGCACGCCTTGTTGGCTTTATCCTCTTAGTTTGGATGCACCATCACCCATATTGACTTTTAAGTGAATCAAGTCAATGCCAAAGCTATCATTGACATTAAATCCCCATTGAATTTTGTCTCATCAAAATTTATCAACTGGATCATGTTAACGCCCAATATTTCTCATTATGAAGAATATGGCACTGTGGGACCTCAGAGTACTCGGTCAATTGGAGCCTTTTTATCACTTTCTCTAAAAATTGGGAAGTTAACTTTTATAAAATCCTGCATAATCCTCGATAATTTGTTATGACCTACTTTTGGGGACTTTACTTTTTTGTGGAAATTGATGGAAAAATTGATTACTCTGACTCTTCTCTATCCCTTTTGGGATTTAGAGTTCCAATGATTTTATCCAAACATGCTCATACTAAACGTCAGTTATTTTACTAGAGGAATCAAAGAGGTCTTATTCCATTCAGTACCAT
The DNA here is from genome assembly GCA_022478985.1 of Massospora cicadina. NCBI lineage: Eukaryota > Fungi > Entomophthoromycota > Entomophthoromycetes > Entomophthorales > Entomophthoraceae > Massospora > Massospora cicadina. Next base: position 112,024 of record JAKSZP010008165.1, on the reverse strand, counting down.
GTTGAAGGCCCTAGAGTAAGATTACCCCCTACTACAGCTGACATAGAAGAAAGGTTTTTTCTTCCCTAAGAACACAAATATTCCGCCAAAATATCAGGTAGTTGTCAATACTTTTTTACATATTTCTATTCTCAAAGCCGTTTGTTACAAGTTCAGGGCATTTCAAACCCTTCTGCTAAAGAACTCATGCCTTACTCCTAGGATATTGGATTATGCATATTCTGGAGCGTTACCCATTTTATTGGCAAACCTTACCAATGATCCAAAAACGGCAGATCAAAACCACCCAATTGCTTATGTTAAAATATTACCTTTATCTCAGGTCTATGACGTTAAACCGTTTGGAAGCTTACAAGATTTTGGGCTGGAAAGTGATCAGGAAATTTTTACTGTGGGGTCTGCAATAGGAAAACACCTCACTAAGGAAAAGGAGAAACAAACACTTTAAATACTAGAAGAATAATCCTACCTTTTTGCTAAGCATACTTAAGATTTTGTAAAATGAAAGAAGTACTGCACTCCGTTCAAATGGGTGATCACCTTTTTTATGTGCTAAGCCCTATAGTAAGTCTAAAGTGGAGAATACCCAGGTTACAAAAGAATTGCATCAACTATTAAAGGCTGGATTATATAAACCCTCCAACAGTCCTTGGGCCTCCTCAATGCTGCTGATTAAAAAGAAGGATGTTTTTTATCAAGTGGTTATGGGCTATCATAGAATGAACGCCATTACTTGACGAGATAGAACTTATCACCCCAGATCAATTATTCCCTTTGGTTGTTGGCTGGATCAACTTATTTTTATGCAATGGACTTAGCCAGTGGATACTGCAAATTGAGTTATCCCCATAATACCGAGCTAGATGTGACTTAATATCCAATGAGGGTTCATTTGAATTAACCCATATCCACAAGGGTTGAGCAAAGCCCCAGCAACATTCTAAAGGCCATGGATAAGATGTTATGAGATTTAAAGCAGACCCATATTCTGGTATACCTTGATGATATTATCATGTTTTCAAAAACCTTTATGAATATTTGGAACATCTAAAAGAAGTTTTCAGATAAATTTTAAATTTTTCTCTAAATCTCAAACCCTCTAAGTGTTTAATTTCCAAAATTAAATGGAAATTTAGGACACCAGGTATCAGCTAGAAGGATTTAACTTCTCTCAGATAAAAGTTAATGTATTCAACGATTGTCTCCTCCACCTCTCTGCAGAATATTAAAGTCTTTCTTGGTATGATTGGGTATTATTGGCAATTTATATCCAAGTTTGCTGATATGGCTGAATTATTATTCCATCTGTTACAAAAAGTGGTGCCAAATGAGTGGAGTTAAGCTCAAGAACAGTCATTCAATTCTTTGTAAGCTATCTTGACTAAGGCACTTGTTTTAATTCATCCTTGATTCAATAAGCCTTTTTTCTTACATACCAATGCAAGTAATGTCATTATTAGGGCTATCTTATCCCAGTGTGACGAAGAGAAGAATGATCATTCTGCCACGTTTTATAGCAAATCTTTGTTTAAAGCTGAGCGAAATAACAGTGTAACTGAGTGGGAGTGTTTGGCTGTAATTCTACAATTAAGCACTTATGTCTCTTCCTATATGGTAACCATTTTATTGTATATACTGAAATTCTTCTTTAAGATAGTTGCAAAATATAAAGGATCCTGATGGGAGATTAGCCCATTGGGCTTTAAGACTGCAAAATTACGACTTTTCCAATGTTCATCATTCAGGTGCTCAACATTATTATGCTGATGGCCTGTCTCGACTGCCTATATTGACCTTGGATTTGGGAAAGGAAGAACGCCTATATAATCTCATTGGATGGATTGAGTTGTGGGATCAAGAATCTTCAGAATATCGAGCCTTTATAACATATATTACCAAAGATACCATGATTAAAGAAGGAGCTTTGTATAAGAAGGTTTGATCCAAGTGGTCCCTTTCTGCACCCAAACTCAAGATTTTATACTGATATGGAAGGACATGAACAAGTAGGTCATAGCGGATTAAAAAAAACTCAAGAATGGTTGAAAACCCAATATTATTGGAATAATATGACTTAATCCATTTGAGAGACCCTTAACTCATGTCTCATCTGTAAAAGACATGGAGCCACTAACCCTACTTATCAACATCAAGTTATTCCCCCAACTAAAGCGTTTAGTGGTAAGCATTGATGTTGTAGGCCCTTTTCCTCGGGGATTGCATGGACATTAGTACATTATTATGACAGTCAACCACTTACTAAATGGGTTAGGGTCATTTCCATTTCCACCCCTCTGCTAAGACTACTGCGCTATTCTTTTACCAGCACATCATCACTCAACATGGATTTCCCAAGGTCCTAATGTCAGATAATAGGACCAATTTCACCTCGCAACCTTTACAGGAACTATCTAAATTATATAATACTGCCCAAAGATTTTTTGTTCCTTACAATTATCCACAAATGGGGCCATCAAACGAGTCAATGGAACATTAGTCTCAATCTTAAGAAAGATGGCCCTAACTGACCCATCTTGGTGAAACTTTTATTTACCTAGTGCTTTGCTTGAATATCAAATAAGTTATTGTAAAGTTATCAAGATGTCACATTTCAAATGTTTTTATGGGTGAGATCACTCATTTCCAACAAGTGTTAAAATAATACTTGAAGAAGGTGTACCAGAAAATTCTGATTAAATTATGAGAAATTTGGCTGATGAGATTATTTGTCTTCAAGCTCAAGCCATGAAATTGATTGAAGTAACTACTAAAAAGAAGACTAAAGAAGCAATCAACATAAACCATCCTTACTTGAATATCAAATATGGAGATTAAGTTATGTACTATCATTATTGACCTGTTGGGCGAACTGAAAAATTAGGATCCAACTGTTCTGGTCCTTATTGATTTATAATTTAAAGAGGGGTTATAATACTTGATTGTCCATGCTGATACCAATATAGTGATAAACCATATCCACCCAAGATTTTTGAGAATTCACCCTCATCTGAGATTGAATCTTGAGAGGGGAAGTGTTGTGATTTCACAAAATCTCTTGTTTCTGAAAAATCTACTCCACTGATTCCCCTTTCACTATTGGAAGGGGAGCGTAATTTATCTATATTTATCTTGATTTAATAAGAACGATCAGTTTTATCCTGATCAAGGGATAGAAGATTTTATCACTCAGTGATTAATTAGCTCAAATAGATCCTGAACCATTTCAAACCCTATAAATATTCCATCCTCCCAATAGTAAGAACTAAGTCAGTTTATAACCTGTTTTTACTTTATTTTATCACTTTTTTAAGAATCAACCTAAATAACTTCTAGAGAAAACCTGCCCAATTAGAAGTGCAAAGAAAACTTTAAAATGTTGTAATGTAATCTTGGTGTCAAAATCGATCATAGCCTTTGTTTTGGAGACTTGAGATAAGCAATAGAAATAATATACAAATTTGTCAATCCTTTCATCTTTCTTAAAGCAAATGTTCATGGACTTAGATTTTATAGATAACATTCTTTCTGGAACACCAAATTCATGAAGTACGTCCTTGACTTTAGCATAGGTTAATTCTTGTCCAAGTGAGGTCTAATTAACTTGATGCTCCACTTGTCTAAGCAGTTGAACATTTTGGCCGCTTTGTTGCAGTCACTGACCTCATACATGGCCATTTCAAAGCGTTTGAAAAATGTGGCTACACTTCAATTCTTGTCAAAAAGCAGGAAGGTTTGACAGTTAGTAGTTATTATTCTCCCATTCATGGTTATCACGATTACTTCTTTGCTGGCTTAAACCAGGCATATCAGGGCATTGAGGCACTGCACCATAGCTTAAGGAAACTGGGTTGGCCAAAAAAACCATATTGCTAGGCATTTGTTGACGTGACCCAGTGTCAGTTTCAGTAGCTACTTCCAAAGCTTCGTCCTCATTCTATTTAGAAGTTTTTTAATCAAATTTACTCATGGCACACTGGCAACGTCTCATCCAATGCTCAGATTCAATCATTGATTTATTCCTAATTTTTACGGTTTCAATTTTCAAAACTTAATCCTGCAATTTCCTCATTCAGGCTAGCAGTTTGTAGTTGCAGGACAAAATTTCACTTGATCCTTTTCCTTAATTTACTTCTTTTAATGGTTACTTCTCCATAGAGAATATTTTTTGACTCATTGATAGAAGTAACATCCTCATTGAGATTATTGATCTATCAATTTAGCTGATTAACAGAGTCATGTGTTTTTATTCTCCGCCCATAGGCCCTCGAAATTTGTGCGCTATTAGTAATTTTTTCAGTATAATCATACTTCATCTGCAAAATTGAGTGCAAAGTTGTTGATACTGGTCAAATAATTCATTGTTGTAGTTAAATTGCGCCTTTTAGTCTTCATGGTTGAGCCTAATGAGCTCTGAAGCATTAATAAGAGTTTGAGTGATATTGTTAACCATGATTCAGTGACTCCTTTTTCTTTTAAGAAGTTGTCAAAGATGGGATGCAATATGTTATTTAGCTCCTGAAAAAAGTCTGCTACCCAATCATTAGTCTAAGTGGCTAGATTATAATTTGCCTCTAGACTGGAACGGACCTCAGCAAAATTAGCTACCAGTTGCTCATTAAAGATTTGACCCAACTGCTGGAGTTGAGTGAAAAGTTTACCAACTCAGTGATAGCCGCGTGATGGCGGGTAATGGTCATCTTAGAATTTCTGGAGGTAGGGTGTACAAATTCAATTAAGTGTTGTGCGATGTTCTCTATCCCAATAAAACTGTTTTGGATTTTAGCTTCACTCAATCTGTGATGAGCTAGATATCTCATCCACAACACATCTTGCTGTTATTAATGATGAAAATGATTACTTCTGTTATTTGTGGGCCTTGTCCCATTTTTATACCTCTTAACAGCTGATGTTCAGGATTTTTTTAGCTCTTTTTGTGAAGTAGTTTTTTCTGGGTAGGTAATGATGGGTACATCGTTCCAGTTAATCCAAGAAACAGCTAACTCAGTATTCCCATTGGTCCCAGTAATGGTTCTGAATAATTGGTTAGGGTTGCTCCCCTGGTTGGCGTGGTCACCATCTTTATTCCCAGCCATGAGCGTTACTTGTTGAGATTATGGAAAACTTCAGATGGTCTGATTCTTCTCCTGAGATATATCAGAATTTTGAGCGCCTTATTTATATTGAGACAATAGATCAGACGGTGACAGTAATCAAGATATAAACTACTTCTAAATAAAACTTCAAGGATGTACTTTCCAGTTGTTTACTTTTACAACGGCTCACTGCCCTGATCTTCCTGAACTCAAGTAATTCCCCAACTTAATACAATGAAAAAAGTATTTAATACAAAAAGCTTGTATATTATACTATCAATTTGTTAAGCTAAAAATCGTTTTTTTATCTGTACGTAATTAGGAAATTTATAGGTTTCAATGTTAATCACACCTTACCCATGAAACCTCGCCTCACATCGCCACTTAGCCAGTGGATCACAATGGAAACTTCAGAGGGTTTAAGAATTACGAGGCTCTGCTTTAAAACATTTCAGCCTTGTGGTCAGTGTTCTACTGATAATTATTTCAAGACAGCGTTACCTCTGAAGCATCTGAAAATAGCTATTTTATCACCCCTCTCTAGCAACAGTAGCAAATACAATGCGATTCATAACACTAAATTGTAATTAAAATGATCTAAAACTTGGTTGATATTATAAGCAAAATTTTGACATAGACCATCAAAGCCCACAAGCTCAGGTCATTAAGTTGACTATTAATATGTCCAACCTAACCAAAAAAGCCCCTGGGCCCATGTTATCTATTCATATATTATTAAGTGTAATTGCTAGGCTTCAGATCCCAAGCTTCAAATATACTTAGTCTTTGATCCATAATCACTGATATCTTCAATAAAATCCAAAATAAATTAAACATAAGCTAGTATTATCATTTCCTTATCAAATCACTTAATGATTAGATCCATTTAACTACTCAACACTGCCAACTTCTATATTCATGTGTACTGAATGAGAGTATGAGCCCTAGTCAATACATGGATATAATTGCAAGAACCTTGAGTCAGTTACAAAACTCTGCTTACAAAAAAGCAAGGGTCAGAAAGTTAAGGCTTGAGATCAGGATAACAATGTCTTCCAAAGCTGCTTGCATTTGCTGTAGGATAATTAGTATGTTATTATGACAATCATGGTTTTGGGAGAACTTGCAAATTAGCACCAACTTGAAAATCCCTTTTTAGACCATAGAGAAGACTTCGCTCAACGCGTATACTTATAAGGATCTCATTAATGGTTACTTGTTTAATTGTGTGCCTGATAATTTTCTGAAATGTACTATCCACATTCTGGATTCTTAGCCCAAGCTCTCAATAGCTCCACTGATACTCACTCATCTTTGTTACCTGATGTTTGGTCAAGTGGGGGGGGGGGGTAAATGTTGCAGATGGTTTGACCAACTGTTGATATTCTATTTGACTTGACAATAAGCCCTGAATAACTACGATAAATTGATGAGAATCTGCTGACCATGATGATAATTTAATTATTTGAGCGCCTTGAGATGAGACAATATTGGTTTAGATTGGGTTATTATCGGATCTCCTCCAAAATAAAGTGATAAAGCAATATCAACATTTGACAAATATTAATTAGATCGCCTTAAACTAAGGTAGTAGATATTTAAGAATAACATACTCTGCCGGAACCAATGGAGATATGGCGGACCTGAATAGTCTAACCCAAGGAAGTGGTATCATCTGAAGTCGCTGATATATAAGTGAGATGGGGCAATTGAAGAAAAAAATGTTAATAAGAGTGAGAGCGTGAGCATAATGAATCTGCTAATATTAAAAAAATAGATAAGATACTGTAATCAGAGTTTATTGCTTTATATATTTTTATTATATCTTAATTTGTTTAAAGGACCAGTTATCCCATATCATACATATGTTGTTTGGTGGTTTTGAGCTGTGTGACTTACGGCATAATCCAACGGTATCACCAAAAATTATAATAGTGGTGCTAACTACATGGGGCTCATTGACTAACCACTAAAAATTAAAATCTATAGTCGCTTGCCATGTTATATCAGATCTTCTTTAATGGGGAAGCTTCACGAAACACTGCCCAACTAAATATGAAGAACTCAATCTTGCTTTAAGCTCAGTGCTAGAAAAACAGGATAAGCTTCTTCAGAAGCGGAATGACGTTACGCACCAGCTTGACACCACGTTTAGTCAGATGCATTTATGGACAACAAAACAAGCATCTCACTAATTGCTTGGGCAACACTACCAAATGACTGCATTGCGCAGAGAAGAAATTGAACGGTACCTCCCAGACCCCTCATTGGTAAGAAGAAGAGCAATAAGGGGCTGTTTTGGGAGAATTAGAAAATGAAGAAAATGATGCTGGCATGAGCTACTACACCCAGAAGGTGAGATCTGGATAAGGTTACAAATCAGAGAGCCTATTCCCCCAAATGATGGCAGAACTGCCCACAAAGAGGCCCACATTACCTCAAAATCAGCAGACAGTGCAACATCTGATGGCCCAGCTCCTCAAAGAGAGACCGCATATGGATACTATTCTATTCCATATTATGCCCCAAAAGGCCACAGCTTATGAAGGACCTCAGAAGCAACTAAATCCATACGCATGTCAAATGTTTGACCAAGCTTCTTCAGACAAGCTGGATCCAGCTGCAGATGCGCCAACCCTGAAAGGAGTAAGCGTCGCCCTCCTGGTGGACGCTATTGTTAAAGTATACCCCAAAGTCGGTGAAGGGATTATGAGTTTTCTTAAAAAAAGACCTCTTAAATGTTCATGTATTAAACAGTCAATATTTTTCTTATTCTGAGTGTAAATACTGTAACATCTTTGTAGCAAAAAAGAAATTTGCGATATAATAGATAAAGGCACCCTGGTCAACATAGTTTCTATTAAGTTTATTGTAAAGTTGAATTTAAATCCTGATGTGGAACATCAAATGGTGTATGGGACCGCTGTAGTGAAAGCACAGTCTCTGAGGGGGCATACAGCGCGCTACCTTTGTGGTTTGGGTCTATTGTCATTGTAGCTCAGGCAATATTGCTACCCAACAGTAACTATGCCCTGCTAATTGGAACTGCTTTCCTGCAAAACTTTGTTGCTGTCATTGATATGACATAAGAGACTATAAAATTTTGGGGCAGCGGATCTCAATTTACTTTTTTTTCTAGTGGAGCGCCAAAGGATCCAGTATACGGGGGCCATATCAATATTGCATATAGTGATGGGGTGATTCCAGTTTGCTACCATCAACTAAAAGGCAAGGCCTGGACTCTTCCCCATCAGTTATATGAATATCAAGGGCTACCTTTTCAATCTGTTGTACCTATATCTATTCCTTCTGGACACCAATTCATAGTGAACACTGAGTTAGAATTGGAAATGCCAGCCAGGATCTTAGGGGTGGTTATTGGGCCATATCAGCAAACGCAGCAAGCCTCATGTGGCTCAAGATAATATACTCCCAGACCATGGGAATCAATGTTTTTTAGCGAATCTTCAGAATGAACCAATGAAAATCCACCAGCATCAAATAATGGCGTATTTACTTTTGACCCCAGTTGTTAAGGTCCTTTAGGTTCATAAGTTTGGATCACTGGATGAATTTGGTCTAACTGTCAAATAGCATCCTAGCTTAATAACAGGGGTACTATGAGATAATGTAATAGGATTAATGGAAGAACAAAAAGGCCAAGTAATAACTTTATTTCAGAAGTATAAAGACATTCTTTCCATTGATGACCATGATTTAGGATACGCTTGGGGGTGTGGTCCATTGATTGGATACTGAGGAACATCCTCCCATCAGAACTCAGCCAAACCACCAATTGAGGGAAGCTGAAGAAGTTGTCACCAAATAAATTGATAAGTTGCTGAGCCAAGGGATTATTGAATAATCCAAGAGTAAGTGGGCTTCGCTAATCTTGATTGTAAAAAAGAAGGACAGTACCAACCAAGTTGTGATAGACTACTGGAAGCTCAACAGTATTACTAAGAAGTACTTGTATCCCTTGACTTAGTTCAACAATGCGTTAGATCAGTTTGAAGGAGTTAGCTACTTCTTGGAGATAGATCTGATATTGGGTTACTTACAAATAAGTTTTCTCGCGGTGGAACAGGAGAAATGCACAGTAATCACTTCCAAGGGGTTTTTCCAAAAGACCCGTATTCCTTAAGGGCTATGTAACGCCCCAGCTACATTCCAACGAGTTATGGACACTATCCTCGGTGATCTGAAGCTGTTGTGCATCTTCATGTACCTTGACGACATCAACGTTTTCTCTGAAACCTTTTCTAAGCACCTTAATCATCTGGAAGAGTATTTCACCAGCTCACTGAGGCGAACATCAATATTAAGTCTCATATGTTTAACTTTTTCAAAGACCAGTTGGAATACATGGGGTTTGTGGTAGACTCTAAAGGGCTGAAACCACATCTGGCCAATGTGGAAGCCATCTGAAAAATGACTACACCAAACAGTAAGTGTGACATACAGGTATTATTTAGGATGGTCAGCTACTACCAGCGCTTGTACCTAAATTCAGCTGTATCTAGGGCCCGCTATTTGAGTTTCTAAAGAAGGATGTCTTGTTTGAATGGATGGGACGCCATCAATGCTCCATTGACACACTTTAAACGGTGATGATCAGTGCGCCAGTTCTACGCTATCCAAACTTTGATAAAGATTCAACATTCAGATGTATGCATCCCTCTCCACTGTAGGGTCAGTCCTATCCCAAAAAGACAATAAGGAGGAGGAGCACCTCGTGGCGTACTGCAGTCAAAGCTTAAATTGTTATAAACGTAATAATACTGTGACCAAGAAAGAATGTTTAGCAGTAATCTACATATATATGCAATTTAGGGTCTACTTGCATGGGTTGAAAGATAAAACTGCAATGGATGACGTGCCATTAAGTTAGTTGCAGAACCTTAAGGAGCATGAAGAGCATCTAGCCCGATGGGTTCTTAAGCTGCAGACTTATGACTTTGAGATCCTCCACCAACCAGGAGCAAAACATTAAATTTTGACTGCTTATCTAGATTGACAACTATTGCCATGATGGCTGATCTCAGCAATGTGATGTACAATAAGATGATCAGCGGGAAATATAATGACAAACTGCCCCAAGTTATAAAAGTGAAACGAGATGCAAGCAAATACCATCCAATGAATGGGGAACTGTATAGGCAGATTGGAAATTCTACGGTGAACTTTTCATGACCCTCAGCATGGCCTAGCATTATCATTTGCGCCCACAAGGCAGTCAGACATGGTACCATGCGCAAGACGTTGAAATTGTTGCGCCCTCAGGGTTAATTGGAAAGAATGAACCTCGACGTGCTTGAAACCATTTCCTGTTGCCACCAGTGCCAAGTGAAAAGACTGTTCTACAAGAAAACTTCATACTAGTTAGTGAAACCAAATTTTGCTTGGCATACTGTTTTCCTTGATATTGTTGACCTCTGCCAACAGGGGCAAATAAGTCCAAGTACGTTCTGGTGGCAATTGACCACTTGAACAGGTTGGTTGAAGCACAGGTGATATGGGATTTGGGGCTGTCTTAATGGCTATGTTTGTAATGAAATGTATTATCCAGAAATATGGCTGCCCTCAGTTCATTATTATCAATATGGAACCAACTTCACCTCATATATCCTTCTAAAGTTGAATGAGATAATGGACATCCACGGGGTTCTGACAACTACATACCACCCTGAGTCCAATGGGATGGCCAAACAGGTCAATGGAGCGTTGATGAACATACTAAGGACGCTTCTAACTGATAGACCCTCTGAATGGAGATCCCTCCTGTCTACCGCCGTTTTTGCTTAAAATATTTGCTATCATTCCGCCACGGGAAGAGCCCCTTTCAATTATTATATGGATGACACCCTGCTCTTCTGACATTGCTATATGCATGTGTAGAAAATACTGGCAGAATGAATCCAAAATTACTTGACTAATTTAGACAACACGTTGATCAAGTTACAAATGGAAGTGTACTCTTTCAGCTTGGCCAAAAATATCAAGAATCAGGCAAACTAGCAGGTATGGCAAGTTGGGTTAGCTCAGTTCCAAGAAGTGGAGATGGTTTTGTTTCTCGACCAGCACAGGTTTAATTGGAAACACAAGTTGGCCAACATCTGAATTGGTCCATTTGATGTAAGTGGAAAAATGGGCATTGATGACTACACTATCAAAGAATTAGTAAATGGTCAAATCATTAATTGTGTGCATGCAAAGTTCCTCTGAGTGTATAAACATTAGGAGACTTATAGTCAAGTCAAAGGAGGGGGAGTAATGTTGAGATTCTGATATGACTGGACAATAAGCCCTGAATAACTATGGTGGATTGGCGAGAACTGCCAACCTTGATGACTATTTATGATTATTTGAGAGCCTTGAGATGAGGCGATATTGGGTTAAAACGGGTTATTATTGATTGCCTCCAGATAATGCAATTAAGGCGATGTTGATATTTGATGAATATTAATTAGATTGCCTTGAACTAAGGCTGTAGATAATTTAAGAATACCATACTTTGCCGGAACCAATGGGAATATGGTGGACCCAATAGTATAAGCCAAGGTAGTTGTATCATCTAAAGTCACGGATATATACGTGAGATGGGGTGATTGAAGGAAAAATATGTTAAGAAGATTGAGAGTGTGAAGCGGAAGGAATCTGCTTATATCAAAGTAAATAAGTTACTGTGGTCAGAGCTTAATGCTTTGTACTTTTATTGTATCTTTTCTTTGTTTGGTGGACTGAAAATCCTAACATCATCCATCTGTTGTTTAGTGGGTTTGATTTGTGTGACCCTTACGGCATAACCCAACAGTATCACCTAAAATTATAACACAAATTATTAGTTTATGTTATTTTAATTTAATGAGTATTTTAACTAAAGATTAAAAATAGGATTAGATCTATTATTAAAAAACCTCAGCACGTGGCCCATGACTTCATAAAAAGTCACCAAAATTGTATTTGATTACTTTTGATACATTGGCCTCAGCGCATCAATTTATATAAGGCTATTATGGCATATTAAATCATAGAACCCTGCTGGTACCTATTCTGCTAGTACTAGGCTCAATTCGACTACCCTCTCATATCCCTCTTGCTGGCGTAAAATATTTGGCATATAATTTATATTTTATTATGGCCATTCAACCATGTCTCAATTTCAGTCAGTTGATTTTTAATTTAATGTAAATACCCCAAGCTTTGGTGATTTGCTACCTAATACTCATTTAGATAATTATTCATCTAGTATACCACATTTATGTGTAGCTTTTACACATAAAAGCACCAATAAATATTCTAGCATAAGGAGCATATCTTGGTGAGGACTTCAATGGTAAGGGAACCCTTTTTTACTATGTTTCTAGAAGCAAACTCTAAAAAACAGACTCTATCAGTAAGCCCCAAAAGCCTATGTTAGTATTCAATACTACATTGCTCATCAGTTTTATCTATATATTAAAGATCTTTTTTGCCAGATAACGTTGTCCCTTTTTGTTAGTTTGACAAGGTCTTTAGCCTCTTACAGCAGCTTTCAAGTTAAATAGTAAATACCTATGAACTGAAATTTGATGCCATAAGACCAATCACAACAAATGGTAAATAATAAAGACACCTTCTTTATTAGCCTTTCAGCTTCCAATATCATGAAAGGCATAATTCACATCAGTGTGGTCATGAGGACATTGTCAATGGTGAACAATGAGAGAATCAACTAGTCAGTCAATATGGAAGAGCTTAAAAACTTAATCATAAGGAACTATGGAGTTTTTTTTGGCATCATTACCCACTTGCACGATTAGTATCAGATCTTCAAACATTAAAGTAGTAGAATTAACTAAATTTTTTTATTAAATTGACCACTCTTCTAATTTTACAGCTTTGAGCCCAATTTAGAACCTTAGCTTATAGTCTAGAGAACTGATAGGCTAACAGATGAGTCTAAATTCTTGACAACATAGGCGTTTATATATCCCTGTGCACTACAGTAATTTGTCAGCCAATAGCATGGCGTCAGAGGACATTTAAGCATAAGTCACAGTCTAAAAAACTATGTGCACAACGTTGCATTTACGCCATATAAAGATCCTCATTTATGCATTTGATTTAGTTAATGATGGAGGAATTATTAAAATCCTATCCAATTAGAGTTTTCCCATATGTACAAAGATGAGCGATGTAAAATTACCAAAACAATAATGTTTTCATTTTGTAAACTTTATTATTAAGATGACCAAAGTAAAGGGTGGTTAGCTGAGCGGGTAAAACTGCTTCCACCCCTAGTGCAGTTTTTGAGTTTAAAACCTGTACTGGCTAGAAAACATTCTCAGTGTGGTATATTTGTCCCAAGGTTGACCCACCTCGAATAATTAAGATGACCAAAGCACCCATGAAGTTGCAAGAGCACAAGGGTGATGAGAGCGACAAGACCGCTGGTAAACTCAGAGCAGAAGTCACGCATTCACATGTGGGGTAAAGCTCAACAGTATAAATTTACAAGGAGACCATAAGATCCTAGACAAATATATTGGACTCCACTGGCCCTAAAGCTAAGCTTCAGAAATGTGGTTGCTTTATGAGAAGAAGTTGATCTAATAAAACATATCCTACTTTATAGACCCCCAATCCTTATATTTTATTTAAGGTGGGCTGACCTGGGGATGATACCGCACCAATTAATGGGAAATTGAATGGATGATAAAAGAGGATAAATCCAGAAACCTCCATGAGCAGCATATGATAGGCAGGAACTCCATGTACCGCCTTTACTATTTGCTATCTTGGTTTGGGGCATTGGTGCGCAACGCCAACACAGTCATAATTGTCCCCTACACAAAGTTCCTGGACCAGAATTGAACTCAGGGAGGCAGCGGTAGAGGTCCCTATTCTACCACTGGGGTATCCTCCCCTAGATCCCCAATCCTTAAGCACTATAAATACTTTCTGTACTCAGTTAATAAAATATCTTTTTTCCTGGAGTCTGCTTTTTTTATTTTGTTTTATTAGTGCTAAAAACGTAAAGTATAATTAATATCAAAGGTTCAGACTTATCTTTCTCATTGTCAGCAGATGTTGAGAAGAGAATTGATGTGCTTAGGAACAGCCATCAATATTTTTATTTTCAGGCTTCTAAAAGGTTATATACTCTTGGAATCATGTCTTGAATCCACGTACAGAACAAGAACCTATAATAACTTAATGGTACACCCTGTAACCGATATTAAATTTTGCAAGTAACTCAACCCCTTTCATCAGCACCCCCTGAGTGAGAGGGCCACATCAGAAAAAACTGGTGCTCTTTATAGTGGGCACCACTAAGCGATTGTAGTGAGTCTTTTAAGCGCCATGGAAGTGTGCCATGAAAAATTATCCAAATTTAAGATTCTGGATAGTATGTACAGAACGTTCAACATGTTTTAAGCAGAATGTCAATTATTGACCTATTGGGCTAATGAGATTTAGATCATCATCAGCACAACAAAAGACTAGAGAGATGGACATGACTCAAGTGAAAGAAAAAGGAATTTCCTAGAGAGCAAGAATAAAAAGATAATACAAGCTTAAAAACAAATTTTTACCAAGCTGGAAAGCCCTGTTGATATGTTGGATCACTTTAAGAAGGACGTGGACAACATACATTTAAGACGTCTTTGACCCCTCATACTGTATCTAACTTGCATCTGCTTTACCAGTACCAACACACCAGTGATGATTTTACAACCCAACACAATAAATAAATCTGAAGAAGACCCTATAAAGCCGCCTGTAATTCTAACTAAGCTCACTCTTGGCGAGGGAACTAAAACTAGATTTCTTATGTTTCACAAAATAGCATGGAAGGAGACAGTTACAAACAAAAATCTCGCCGTGTATAGGTATATATGAGTAAAGAAACACAGGAAGTACTTGGATCTACACTTTTATCCCTTTAAATTTGGGTCAAAGTCAAAATGATTTTATTGTCGATTTTTGAAGTGCATAGGATGTTCAGAATATGAAGCAAGAGTTTTTTACCATGATAATGGAGAATTCTAAATCAATTATGGACTATTCAAACTAGATTTTATTAAGGCTCAATAGCTTTGGACAGTAAGAGCTTGGATATAGTCACCTCAAGACCATCTTGCTTAGTTTTCTAGAACCACTTCACAACTCCTGATGCGCATGACCTTGGTCATAAAACCCGCCAGATCCCTAAAGGTCATTATAAAAGCCTTAATTGACTTTGAAGATGCTTATAAGGTGTAATAAAAACATAATATCCATCAGCAAAACCGCTAAATTTAAAAGGATGACACCGTTGCTCAAAGCTTCAATGATAAGCTTAAGAAGAAGGCTTACTGCTCATTTGAACAAAATACTCAAGGTCTTGCCAAGTTATATGCAACAACTTTCAAAAAAACGATACTTTTGGATATTAAGTCCTAAGATTTAGAAAGAACAAAAAGAACACTCTAAAGATGGGATGCAAGATCATTCAATTTGGTCATTTTTCACACTACAAAATTAATGGAGATGAGCTTGGTTCAAAAGTTGATTCAGGGTACTACGTCAATGGAGCTTAAGTAAAGTGATTCTACCTCTTGCCTCAGACATATCCAACTGAAGTTAAGGCTTAGGAGCAGTCTAAATTTTTTAAGCTTTTGAGCTTACACAGATTGATGACAGTATCTCAGAAGGCTAGAATCACATGGAAACCAGAATTAAGAAGATCACAATTGATAACTTCAGATTACTAAAGGCTTGTAAGAGTATTGAATTTCTTGAGCTAGGACGATTCATTCAAACAGTAAGCACCATTTTTAATATGGGCATGACTATTGTCAAATTCATTAAAAAGTGAAAGTCACCATACATAAAGTAAAAGTGTTAGCAGTATTAGATTTTGGCACTCCATACAATAAAAGACTTCCAAACTTAAGAGAGATTGAAGTTTGCACCTGACATCAATTATCAGAATAAGTTCAGAACTTCTAGGACTGAGTCTAAAAAACACTAGGAGACTATTCTAAGCTACCCTTGATATTTTAACGCAATGCCTTGTATGTCCAGCTATGGTGCTTAAGAATGACCATTGCAATTACTACATAGGACGCAATCTCTAGTAGATTTTGCAGGAATCATTTATCATAACGATAGTTCATTCATCTTCTCAATTACCAGATGTCACATGTGTTTCAAGACAAGGATAAAAAACATCGGAATAAACAAGTATGCCTTGTCAAAGCTGAGCAAACAATTTATTTATTCAACTATAACCTGAAGACAAAGGGAACAAAGCAGCTACCACTGACAATAGCAGCATAGTCTGATTTGCCCGTGTACGTCAGTGGAGAGATGGACTTACTTCCTGGAGAACAGAAGGAAATGTTGGTCAATATCGTTAGTGATATCCTGTAAAAGGCGTTGCTCAAGAATTACTACCTAAAGGAGTCAGAGAACAAATCTAGAGTGATCTCAAATTTCTTTGGTCCTACATATCAAGGAGAGGTTAAAATCCTTATTGGAAACATTATCAAGTACAATGTCATAATCACGAAGGGTAAACCCAGTTCCAAAGCAAAGATGCACTGTTACGCCAACCTAGAATAAGTACATGCCATTACTGGCATTGAATAAATTGGGATAAAAGAATATTTTCAAGAATAGAGTATACAATAAAATCTTGGACCATTAATCAGATAATTTTCAGTAATGGTTTAGCGATTATGGCTTGTGAAATGGAGAGTACCTAAGATTGACACTTGAAGTGCAATATCCTTCCAATCAAAGCCTTATCACCATTTTAAGTTTGAGGATGAAGTCATCTTTTAAAAAACTACAGCAACTCAAAGATGAAGGTCTGGTATGCCACTTTAAGATTCCTCGGGCTTCACCCCCTCTTTTAGTGAGAAATAATTATGGGACTAACTGCATAATTAAGGATTACAGAAGACTAGAAAGACGCTGCTAAAATAATTTTAATCCACTAACATATATTGACAATGGCTTAAAAAGCTTTGTATTGCGCTACTTCTTATCAATGGCCTGGCAAGTGAGTACTAAAGACGGAGCTGTTAACAGAAGACAAGGAGAAGTGTGCGCTGTTTACCAGCCAAGGCATATACAAAATCAAAAGTATGCCCCAGGGCTTATGCAACGCTCCAGATAAGTTCCAACAAGTAATAAATATATTGAGATATGAATATTTCAATTGTGCTCATCTACTTGGATGACATCATTATGTTCAGTAAAGATAGCCAAAGATCATCTGGCACATTTGAGAAATAATTTACCCATAAGAGAGAACAAACTCAAGATTGAGGGAAGTAAGTGCTTATTTATGAGAGGCAGTTAAAATTCCTCAGCCATGAAGTGAACCAAATAATAATAAAGCCTCATAAAGTTAAGGTTGAAGCTATTACTAAAATGGGCTCTATAATGTGCATAAGAGGTCTCTAGATGAATCTCAGGAATGGTGGGATACTATCACCTTTTATTTGACTTTCAGGAATTGTTGAGCCACTCACATATTTACTCAACAAAGGAGTACTAATTATTTGGGAATAAGAGCAAGAAGAGCCTTTAACCAGCTCACACAGAAGTTAATAAAAGTATCAATCTTGATATACCCAGACTTTCCAAATATCTTTAGGTATAACTAACTCCAGTGATGTGGGTTGGCCGCCATATTAGCGCATCTAGACAAAGAAGGAGTAGAACATTCTATATAATTCTAAACATAGATATTTTCCAGAGCAGAGCGCAACTACGTGTTTACAGAGTGCAAAAGCCAAGTATTGATCAGACTAGTAAGCCACTTTTGAACTTACATTTATACCATACACTTAAAGATTATCCTATAATGCCTCACTGAGTAGGTTGATGAAATTGAAGGATCTGGAAAGAAGACTTGCAAGATGAGTTGTCAGTTGCAAGGATAAAATTTAATATCCTGCACCAGGCAGGAGATAAACATATAAAAGCGGATGGCTTATTGCAATTCCCCATCTTCCATTTGCAAGCTCATGAAATTGTAAGGATCTATGAGCTTTTAGAAAACAAGAGGTGGTATGTAAAGAAGACGATGCAATAAAGAAGATACTGAAGAGATGTTTAAGAGCGACAAGATTCAGAGAAGGACAGCTGGAGAAATAAGTACTGGAGAAACAATCACCTTACATGAAGCTGATAAAACAAATGAGCTATTCATAGATGGACATTGTCAAGCAGGCAAAGGTAGGCTATATATTACATGCTTGCATCTTTAAAAGAATTTAAGGGATGTTATATAGGATGATATCAGTTATGCTCTGGATATCTGCATTAAATTCGCACAATACAGCCACTACTAAAGTTTGAATTTCATCATGTACCTTTAAGTGCACTCTTTCTTAACATCTCATTGACATTGTTGTATCATTATGAGGTCATCCAGTGGGAATCAGTTTAGTATGTAGTGATAGTTTCTTCACTAAGTAAACAGAAGAGATAAAGTCAAGGCGTTTACCTCAAGATTTGCTGTAAGAATATCTACAACCAGGTCATTATCGCCATGGATGCTTTCAGATACTTCTTTTTAATAAAGGATTGAACTTTATCTCAGATGTTTTTTGAGATATGATGGACTTAGTAGGAGTCAAGCAGCTGTTTGCCACGCCTTACATCCCCATTCACAACAGAAGCATGTGTTAAATTAATGAGACTCTTGCATCAAATTTTAAAAACAAGATGGTCAACCACATAAAAAATGTGAAATCTTGTTTCCATCAACCCTGTTTGCTTAATTGTTAAGCCACCACAGGACTATTGGCATGTCTCTATTTAAGGCGCTATACTTATAAATAGCCACGCTAACAATCTTTTTAACTCTGGTGATGATGTTATGAAAACGGCAGAAGAAGTTTAGACTAGCCTGCCAGTCAGGATGCGTGAGTACCCAAAAGCAAGCCAGAATGCCAGTGGCATTAATGCTTGTAGAAAGTTTTATGGAGCCGCAAATTGGGAAACAACGACTCATTGGTGTAGAATGATCATGAAAAGAAACCCAAAAACGAACCAAATGGAAACAACCCAAGACACTGGGGGCCTCACAGAAGGGGATTGTACCACTGGGTTGGCTACTACAGGGTTGCTGGTGGGTGGGCTCATTACGATTGTAGATACAAGGGGGAAGATCCTTGCTTGAAAATGATGGATGTAATGCCACAAGATCCCAGTATTTTGATGGCGGATATCTATAAAGATGGGGTTAAATTGCTAGAAATTTCATGCACATTGAATCCAGTTGATGATGGTGGGAGTGAATGTAGTTATCAAAACTGGTAATGCCCATCTGGTGTAGGGACTGATAGGCCACCAGGTTAATGCCATCAAGTCTTGGCAAGAATTATTCATATAAAGTAAAAATTGATGGGTTAGCAGGAATTTATTGGAAAGGAAAATAAAGAGAATCAACTCACAATTTCCTCAGTGCGATGTGACTGATTAAATAGTGCTTGATTGTAATGGGTCCAAGCAGGGAACAGGTCCCTCAAATTCAACTTAAACTGGCAATTTTTTGGGGAAGGGGGCAGATAATATCAATTGGAACTGACATTGAAAGATTTGGTGGCAGGCCATGTCATATTGGTTTGACTGCAAATGCCTGAACTGAGGCTTGATTGCTTTCCATCAGTTGGCGTGATGGCATCTGGCCAGATGGGCAATGGGAATTCCCCAGGGCCACCCCACATAGGGGCAGTCCCAATTGGTTAGAAATGGGTTTGGTATGCCCAATCCTCTTATGCCCGGTCTCTGGGGCGTTTATTCAGTCAAATGAGTTACATTGGCCGTAACTCTCAATTCATTAAATGGGTTTAATGAACTTTCTGTGATAGTTTTCAAAGATAACATCTGCACCTTGGGGATCATCCCTTACAATTTTTGAGAGGTGGTTGGCATCAGTGATTGTACTGCTGGCTGAGTCAAAACTGTCAGTGATTCTATCCAATAATTTGATATTTATCCCTTTTTGACTATATGTTTTCCAATTGTCAGGCTTTATTCCCATCAGTTTCTGACCTTTTGACATCAATTTGGTAATCTCGGCGCAAATTTCCTCAATTTGGCGGACAAGTTTGGCTGAGGTGAGCGGGGGTACTAGGGGAATTCTAAGAGGGAGAGCTGTTACCCATCGTTTGTCTACCACATGAGTGAGGTCTCCCTGTGTGATGAAAGGTCAGCCGCCCTCTTTAGACCCTTTTTATTTGGAAATAGGAAGATCGCCCTATCCACACACAGGGGAAGTTCCCCTGGACAACACAGATGAACTCAGGTAGGAAGAATCTACCTCTCAGATTATACCAAGAAGAATTAGCAGAGGAGCTAGTCAAGGTTCAGATTAACATCAGCAGCAACATTTTGAAGTACTAAGGAGAGTACTAGATATAGTGACCAAAGACCCAAGTTGCCCATAATTTAAGCGTAGCAGAAAGTAATATTCTACCATATGTGTGGAGGACAACCTGAAAAATTACAAGTCATCTGGATGGAATCTGCAACTGTTATAATAATAGAAGCCAAGTGACTATTAAAGATGTACCACTCTTATCACCTATAAACTGAATGCACATGTGGCAATTGAAATCAATACCTAGGTCTTGTCTTGAAGAGGATAATGTATAGAAAGTCTTAGCTATTGGGTTAGTTACTCAACTTAAGGCAAATACTCTCCAGAAAACCCCCACTATAATAATACAAATAATGTTACTAACAATCTAGCTGGCTAGAACAACAATCAAGTCTCAGATAACTTGACCAGCAATCAAAAGATTTTTACACTCCAAAATTTCTTTTATAGCTTTAATGGGTTTAGAATCCCTGACTACAGAGGCGTTTACATACCTTCTGACCACCACAGTAATTTCCCCCAGCCACAATGAACTCAAAGTACACTCAATTATTAATACCAGTCCAAAAGTTCGTTCACACAACGTCGCAGACAACACCTTGGATGAAGCCCTTTTTATTCCTTTAAGTTCAACTGACACTTAAGGAGGAATTACCAAGATACCCTTTAAAGAGGGTTTTCATGTTTGTGCAAAGCTGAGTGATGAAAATGTTACCAAGATGGGAAGTAATAAATTTTGTAAACTTCATTGATTGTGATGAACAATGTAACCAAGCAGCTGCAAGAGCCACAAGGGTTACAAGAAAAAAATAAACCACAGTTGAACACAGAACATCAGACAAGCATTCATAAGCAGACTAAAGCTCCATAATATAACTATGCAATAAGCTTATAAGATCCCATAGAATCAAGGAATTAAACTCCACCAGCCCTGAAAGAAAATCTGCAGATAAAAGATTGCTTAGTGAGAAGAATTCAATTTGATAAAATAAAGTCCTAATATATGCACCAGATCTCTAAGCACTATATATAATTTCTGAGTTAATATCAATAAAATAGCTTCTTTTTCTGAAATATTTCTTTTTTTGTTGTTTTATTTTTGCTAGTAACGCCAAGGTTAGTAATATTGTCAAATGTGGGGACTTAGCCTTCATGTCAGAATAGGTTGAGATTGCAGTGGTGTGCTTAGTAACAGGCATCATTATGTTTAATTCTAAGGCTCTATCAAGGTTGAATACGCTTGATCCATGCTTAAACTTCCCAAGCTAGAAGAACAATACCCTACAATTTGTCTGTTGTTTCACCCTTTGAATCATAATGAATTATTGCAAGTATCTTAATCCTTTTCATCAGGGTCCACTTAATAAAGTGGGCCATCTTAGTAGAGGGCTTGCCATACAAAAGTACCAATCAAAGAAACTAGCTTGCTGGCATATAAACTTAATACCATAGGTCTAAAGAAACACTGATTTATAAATGAGGGAGAGCCTTTAATAGTAGCCAAAGCTTTGATCTGCTATCAAATGTCTTCTTAATAGTTTTTCTGAAATATGATAAGCAAGTAAACTTATGTAGATTGATAAGAATAAAGTTGAACAGAATTTGGGGTAGGTTTTTATCATTATAAGAGTAATAGCTAAGTTGATCAACTAATTTTTAATCATAAAAATTAACAAAATATGTTCCAAATTTTATTTTAAGTATAATTTTAACCTCTTGAGATTACTAAAGTGTTGAAGTAGCTAACTAATTGTGACATATCCTCAGTTACAGTAAGCTTTGGTGGGCGCAGGAGAGTTGAATAATTTTTAGGATGCAGAAAGTACAAAAGACAATAAAATATTGGACATACATAGGAGAAGGCGTAAAGGGAACATGAAAACGTAAATTAGCAGAAAAAGGAAAAACAACGTGTGGATTTGTCAAGCCATACCCACAAATTCTGATGTCCAATAAACTTTGAGAAATTTTCTTATCAGGCCATTGATTAGGAATGTGGAAATGGCAGACAATTTCACCAGAGGCGGATTATCACTAATGTAAAGGGGAACCGCCCTACAGATTGAGTATATTATTCGCGCCACGAAGGCCACAATAAGGTTGTAACAAGAGAATAATTGCTCACTAAAGGAAGAGAAAAATTATAGTTGTGTAGATAAAATTTTAGAGATGCCCGCCATAATAGTTGTAATGAGCTGTTTATCAGTAAAGCATAAAAAGTGCGCAAAGAACCTATAAATATAATAAAGTAATTTATAACTTTATTTGGGGGAAGGCTGACCATGGGATGGACAATTACAACAAAATCCAACTATAAAACATCAAGAATTAATGAGGGCACCCAAAAGGAGCCGTAAATAACTCCTGTTGACAGCGGGACTGCCAGTGGAAGGAGGAGGGAGAGTGACAGGGAGGCCTGGACCAAAACAGAACACAAATGAAGGAAAGGTTTCAATGAGAGGAAATAGATGTGGAACCAGGACGACACCAGCTGGCATTGGCGGGATGGCAAGTGGCCAAACAGCCAAGCTTGAAAGTGATATGTGAGGTGGGAATGTAAGTGACGCATAGCTTCACATAGCATGGGGGTAATGCCAGAGAGTTCATCAAAGACAATGGTGTGTATTATCCATAGCGCTATTGCTACAATTAAGGCGCAGAGCGATGGGTGGTTAAAGGAGGTCATGGAAAAGGCAAAAATGCTTTTGGACAGGCTGAAAGCCTGCTCACTCTCCTGGCAAAAGAGGCACATAACATCTCGCCAAATGCCTATGATGGAGGCAATCATCCAAGCGATAGACTAAAGATCCATATTGACTGCATAAAATGCATGAAGTTTGAGAGGCGGTGGACCGCTTATCCGTGCAGTACACTTTTCTCAGGAATCTTCACACATGGGTGCAAATTTGGGGTTGTAAATAAAAGGATGATGTGTGTACCGCCAAATTTCTTTTGGGCCTCTAAAGAGAATGGGATGTCGAGCTTGTCAAGGTAGTCCACACAGGCAATGAGGTGGTGACGTTGGGGTGCAAGGTAGTTCAAAAAGAGTTACCCATGGACTTCTTGTTTGAAAAAGGGGAGTAGG
The DNA here is from genome assembly GCA_022478985.1 of Massospora cicadina. Lineage (NCBI taxonomy): Eukaryota > Fungi > Entomophthoromycota > Entomophthoromycetes > Entomophthorales > Entomophthoraceae > Massospora > Massospora cicadina. The sequence goes on along the minus strand of JAKSZP010008165.1, from coordinate 88,476 downwards.
GCGACCCCTCTGGGCGGTGTGTTACTGATGCTTATTCTCCAATCAGAGTTCCGCATGGATAGGAGAATTTGTTTGAAGTGAGGCGACATCCCATGCAGACCCATGGCAGAGGGATGAGGGGCAAGATTTTTTATCAGAGAATGGTGGTGGGTAGGACTGCGGAGGCTCAGGGTGCAGATAATTTGGAGCAAACCGCACGTGACCAGTGTTGGGCTAGGAGTGTGGGGTTGGCGACTGCAGCAATCCAGGTGCTAAGCATTTTGGTGACATGGGCCTTGAAGATGTTAGGCCATACCACCAGTATGGCGAAGGTCAAACATGACATCCAGGAGCGCTGGTGGTGGGCGGCCTAACCAAAGCCACCCTTGTAGGAGGAAGTGTAAAGAGTTGAAGAAAGAGGGGGAAAAGGCGATAGCATGGGCAACAAACTAGACTGTGGACATGAGCATTTAGTTGGCAAGCACTACCTGGCCTGGGAGGTAGTCTGCTGGGCTCTTAAGGAAGCTATGCGCTTTGTGACATTGTTGAGGATGTGGTGCTCCATTACTGATGAGGCATACCCTCCCGCCTCCAGCCACACTCCCAAATGGCATATTGGACCAGCAGTGGGTCTTGGCACAAAAGAGAGCACAAGTGGGGCGGTTTGGGGCTGGAAGGTCAAGCAAACCTGTGAGCTAGCTGCTGAAGCAGGTAGGTAATGGGGTGCTGGTGACCAGTGGTCCTGGAACTGGCAGAGGAGAATAATTTTGGTTTCGGAGGCGTTAAGTGCAGCGTTACTGACCCTGGAGTAACCCTGGATAGTAGCCTCTAGTGCGCATGCGTCTTGGTTGTTAAACACCCCTACCACAAAATCGTCAGCTAATTCCAGAATCTTAAAAAAGTACTTGGCCTTGCACATGGACACCAGTAAGGCCGGCATTCACATTGATAGAAGTGGAACAAGGCTGAAGTTGTACAATAGTGGGCTTAATGGGTTCCCTTGGCGGAGGCCCCTATGAGGGTGAACAACATCAGTGAGAGCCAGGGCCACGCACCGCATTTTGGCAGATTCCATAAGCAACATCACCCAAATAAATGAAGCAGAGGGGGAGGTGAACCTTTTGGAGGCAGGCTTTGAGGTAGTCCCAGTTGACTCTATCAAAGGACTTCTGCTGGTTTAAAAAGACAAGTGCCCCAGTAGCCATGGATTGGCAGACGTTGGCTACAGTGTGTATGTAGTCCCGTATAGACCGCTTGGGAATGAAACCAAATTGCTCAGCGGAGATTATTTCAGAGGCAACTTCCCCTAAGCGTTTGGCCATAATTTTAGTAAATTATTTAGTATCTGTATTAGTAATTGATATGTTGCGCCATTTGGCCAAGTCTAGCTTATCCTATTTTTTATACAGCGTTATTGTGTACGCTTCCTGGACCCCATGAAGGAAGCGTATTTCTAACAATTACTGGTTCACTGAGGCTAGCAACAAAGAGGAGAAATAATTAAAATATCTCTTATAGAACTCATATGGAATCCCATCTGGACTTGGGAATTTCCTATGCGGTGCACTGCAAATGCCATACCAGACTTTGTCCTGAGAAATAAAGTTCATCAACTCCAGGCAACAGGAAATGGTGCGGATATGTGCTCCATCAGGAAACTCATTAATTTTGGCTTGTTTGACTGAATCAATTTGATACAATTTGGAGTAATAGTTTCGAACTTTGACTGCCACTTTGACTGGAGTTTATGCGATGGATTGGTCCGCCGCCTCACCTGTGTGTAGGTCAAGCTCTGTCATGGCATGAAATATTTTTGAAAAAATAGATGGAGCACATGTCACCAGCCATTATATTTTTTGCCTTGAACTGAACACAAACATGATGTTTGTGTTGCCTTGCCAGTGCGTTGAGACGAGAAGACACTTCTGCCCACTTATGACCCCAAGCTGGGCTTTATCCTGCATCAGGGACATTGGACTCCAGGTGGTCCACGTCTGCAAGCATGAGCATAATGACCTCTGAGGCAGCCTTGTAGTGACACATTGAGAGGTGGCATGCCTGATGGATGGAGTTCACTTTGAAAGTTGAGAAGGTAATAGGTGGGTCCACAGAGTACGGTGTGGCGAACTCCAGTGCTGAAATTTTTGGTGTCCGCCCTTGAGGAAAACTTGGGCAACGTGATCTCAGCTGGAAAAAGTTTACAACAATTTGGCACCTTTGCCACTGGACTTGATAAAGAGAAGAAAATTGACACCAACCTGTGGTCAGAGAAATTGATTTCTGTTATCATAAAGTGTGCAAGATGAGGGTGAATTTTCAATGAGGCAAAGAATAAAGTCAATGTGGACATAGACCTCAACTGCCATTGTGCACATGGGGAAGGGAAATGTTGAGGAGCAGCAGTGCATGTTTGGGGAGGGTATCAAAAAGCCCCAAAATGGCCTTTAGAATGAGTAGTTTGACGTGCCCCTGCAGGAGGGTAGGTGTAGAAGCCAGCGGTTGGTGATTGAATTGGCCCAGCAGTTCATGTCACCCACAACAAATGGCTCAGGCGGAAGTAGGAGTGAAGTCATAGCTGAGAAGAGTCCCTGGTGATCCCGTACACAAGTTGGGGCATAAATATTATTAATAGAAGTGCACTTCGTCATCCTATTAAAAAGACACTACAAACACATGGCCAGCAAGGTACAAATTTTTAGAAATAAATTTAAACTACAGTTCAAACTTATAAGCACCCCACATTGTGGCGACCAAAAGGAAAGGGAGGGGATGAGCATGTTTGCCCATGTCCCCTTGGCACCGTGTGGACGGTAGGTTTCCTGAATGGCCAGGATGTACACAGGTAAATTTTTAAAAAAACCTCAGTTTCCTAGCCTAGGATGACGAGATCTTGAGTCCAGCAATGTTCAATATCCCTATTGTGAAGGCTCCCCTATCACACCTTAGTGCAATGGGAAGGGCCCTCTTTCCCTTCCAGCTCCACTTGATCAGCAGAACCTTTACGCGATCAAAGCTTCATCCCTATGTATGAGACTTTTTGGGATTCCTTAACGCCAGATTTATTATCATTTTTGGGAAATTTTTTTAGATTTAGCACAAATAATTGAAACGGTGTGCTCCATTGGTGCATCATTGGAGGTTGACAAAAAATTGGGAGGGAAGTGGGTGAGAGACAGTTTTAATTGCTGTTTGGTAATTTTGCTCAGATAAATACAACTTATCAGTATGGGACGCAGGTTAGTTGGCCCAATCTGATTGGTGAGCTGATCCTTGAGCCGCTTCAGCTACAAATGATTTAATGTCATCCTGGGTCTGGATAGACAGGATCACAGATGCAGCAATAGCTGCTGCCTTGGTCGCTGCTCTACGGGCCTTTTTGACCTTCTTGCACTCCTTTAGGGGCACAGGTTTTACCTGAATCTAACAACCCTGCGCGCCCCACAGGAAGGTGGTATTGGTGTCAATGGAATGCTCATAACAGGAGTCTGCGCTGTTTATTGCATCAGGGAGGCTCTCGTTTTGAATGATGCCCTTTCTGGAAGGGCATGTGTGAGCCTTGTGGCCAAAAAAGTGACAAAAGGTGCAGATAGGGGGCGTACTATCCATTGTGACATGAAAAATGTGGGATTCCAGCCTGTCAACGTTCACAACTGTGTTTTGGGGATTTGGGTAAAGTCTTCCATGATGACCACAGTTGAGGTGATCACTGCAATGACTTTACCTGTGCATAGGTCTGGCATAAGCATAAAACATTTCATTTCGAAGGAGTGAAGTTCCCAATAGCTATTAAGCCCAATCATGATGCAGTTCTCCAGCACTGTGCTCTTTATCATTGTGGGGTGAAAGTCATACATAACAAAAATTTGATTAGACTTGGTCTATTAAGTGCACTTTGACTTGACCACGCATTGACCATCTGGGAGGTCTACCACCACACGCACCTGTGCAGCTTCATCCTCTGCTTGTATAATCTCAAACCTGAGAACCAAACAACCACGGGTCATAGAGTGCGGTGCAACATATACTAAATCTGGGAAGTGTTTGCGCACATCTCCACAGAACTTTTCTTAAAGCGCCGTTAAATTTATATCCAGGAAAACTTGAACCCCATGTTCCACTGATGACAGGGGCTGGGAATGCGGCGTTCATATAGACTGGTTTAATCTCACTTGCCAGGCTAAATTCTCAGGGGAAATACTCACCGCCATTTTCTTATTTTTATATAGGCCACTGGTGTTGCAGGGGCGTTAAAAAACTATATACAGTGTGAAGACCGATCTGTTACCTTTAGTTTGCTAGCCAAACTACCACCTGACATCAAGTGCACATTAATCTCCTCAAAGAGATTATAGAACTTACCTAGTCTTGAATTGAATCAGTTGCAATCATTGATTGCAATGAGAGAGAAAAGTAAGGCGCTCAAATATTTGCATATTAACTTATTTTTAAACAGAAATTAGCCAATTCGCTATAGCTATTTAGATCAAAAGTTCAATATTAAAAACTTCAACACCTAACTTTAATTTGATTAGTGAGCCGCTTTTTAGATTTCTGAAAGATTTACTGTTTTACTTGGACCAAACAGGGACTTGATAACTTTATTATCTTCCAAATGATGTTATTCAACGCTGTTGTAAAAATACCCCTTTTTAAAAGAGAGTTTATAGAGAAGACCAACGCTTTCCTTTCCTCTATTAAAGCAGTGCTTTCTAAAGGGATGAAAATGGTAACAAGCATCTGATTACTTACATTAATTGTATATTAACTTTCATGGTGAATTTTATTGTTGCCAAATGAGAATATTTGGTGTTCTCTACTTTTACAAACATTTTTGGCTTGTTGTCATAAAAGAAATTTCATGATTTGGAATAACTACGCATCACTACAACAGTTGCAAACCCTTAGAAGACTTAAAGAACAATTATTGTACTGGGCTTTAAAGCTGGGTATACAACTTTGATATAGTCTAAAGCCTTGGAGCATCTTCATTTATGGGCTACATATTATGCTTACCATCTGTGACAGTAAAAGAATTTCTCATTATAAGGTATATGAGAAGATAATAAAATAGTGATTACTTCAAATGAACCTCCACATAGGATGCAAGAACTAGATGAGATGTGCGCCAATGTTTTTGGAAGAATGAGGAACTATCCAAGAAAAATTTCGGAGTAAACCTGAATTTTCCCTAGACCATTTAAACTGAACATTATCAACTCACACAAGGCATTAGGTCATGGAGTTTATGGAGTTTATGGAAAACAATAAAATTTCTAAAGCCTTTCTACTACCAGTAAAGCATAAACTCTGGTGCTTTGTAGAGAATTACATGTTTTTACCAGTAACAGGTGGAAACCCATTCTGAATAACAAAACCTACACATAATAAAACTTTAATTCTCACAACAAACTGTGTACTTGATGTTGTTGACTCTCTGCTGAATGGCACCAGATGTGACAAGTACATCATAGTAGCCACATACCACCTTAGGAAGTCGAGGAAGCAAGAGATGTTTGGAACTTAGTAAAGTGACCGCTGCTAAATTTATCATTGAGTACATAATCCAATATCATGGGTGTCCTCAGTTATTTATCACAGACAATGGAACAAACTTCACTTTTATTATATACCTCTAGAATGAATTAATTATGATCTGCAGAGTTTTACTGACACCTTATTACCTGAGCTAATGTAACCTTCAAGCAATTTAATTACATATTTATGAAATTTCTCTAGAAGATTGTGGAAGACAAGCCTTCAGATCATAGTTCACTCTTATCTACCACTTTATTTGCATATATAGTCAGTTATAACTCCACAACTGTGAATATATATCTCAACTATTGTATGGAAGAATCTGGCCTTGCCACCGTTTTATTATATACTATGTGGAAGAAACCCTTGGTGTAGAACCACAGAGAATCTTGAAAAACCTAACTTCTACGTTAATGAAACTTCTAACTGAAGACTACTCAATCACTCTAGTGTAGAAGGTTAAAAACCTTGATGCTGATCTATGCAACGAGCCAAGTTACAATAGTCTGAGATAAGGATATGTGCTTTGTTTGAAGTAATAATGGCAGTGAACAAAAGACAAACTGACGAGCATAAGGCTTTGGTGTTTGAAACGATAGAGAAAACATGCACTGATGCAGTACTCTATAGAACTTATAAGATGGTCGGATTGTCAATAAGGTCCACACCAAGTAGATTCATATATAAAAAGTAGCTAAATGAGAAAAAGAAAAAAGAAAAGTAGTATATATAGATAACAGAAAATATAAAAGATATAAAAGTATGCAACATGATTTATTTTACATGATAGCAGAATGCAAATAGTGTTTTCTATCATCTATTTTCAGTTGTTTAATCATCTGATCTTATTAACTTTAAACCCAGCGTTTTCTGACTTCTCAAATTACTGTTACCTCCTCAATCTCCAATTCAGGATTGATCCCCAGAGATGGTAAAGCAGAAATGATTTATCCAAAGATCCTTGACTTTGTGGGAGAGAAACTCTGAGGCAGGTTGAGGATGAATGAGTATTATGGGTGTAAAGAACTTGATGATGATGAAGCAAAGTAGCAAGACATTGGTTATTACAAGCATGCAACAGGAATATAATATTGACAGAAATATCGAGCATGAAAGTCACTTAGCTCATGAACTCTAAGAGGAGCTCATCCTGGGATAAGATGATGCGGGTTACTTGTATTGGTATGAACGTTTTTTCTATTGCCGTTAAAAAATCTAGATAATGGAGCAGTATTTCTCAAAAATCTTCATCACGCTGGTAGTTTGAGAATGAAGTTCTTGACTTTTTTGACTTTTTTTAGAATTTGGGTGTTGCTAATAGGTATTTATCTCTTTGTTAAGACTGGTAAAGTGTCAGATTTTGGTTTTTATTAGAGCAATAGAGCTAATATTTAGGTATATATTTGTGAATAATCTAATAGCTAGATTATCTTTTAAAGTAATATACATGGAGTCAGAGCAATAACATATCACATCCAAAGCTGGTTGTAATCTAATGAATTAAATGTTATTTTGGTGGACTAGGCGCAATCTCTTGGCCATATATCATAATTAAGTATAAAAGTAATTGTTTTTCCACCAGAGATTAAAAATAATGACGAAAAGGTAAGAAAACGCCAGGCCTAAGAACCCTTTTTTAATAGAGTGATTAGTTAGTTGATCAGAGTCTGCTTATGTTATAAACTAGATAATCTTCTATAATACTAGTAGAAAGATATATCATACTCAAAGAGGAGTAAGATTATGTATCTTGGACCATCTAGTACTAAAAAAGATTATGTATCTTATTTTATGAATACTATATGTCTTAAAGAAGACTTAGTAACAATTTTCATATGTAAGTTAATAAATAGACTATTAAATAGTTTTAAAGTTTCCCCTTAATTATTAATATAGTTAGGGTGACATCTATTTTGAAGAAGACTAACCATCTTAAATGGGTTTGACAATGCCTGGTTCTTGATTCTAAGTGCTAGGGGCTTATCTGCACTGATCAATTTTAGATGGGAAGCAATAGGGTTACTTGAGAAGTTATTTGTTATAAAATCATAATAAAGGCCCTACAACAAACCAAAAGGCTGCAATAGGAGTAACTTCAGGTCTATCTTGGGAAATTTCTTGGAGGGAGAGGCAGGGAGGGTGACAACTTCTTTAATTTCACGGCTGGTTAATATTATGTTAATTGTAAATAAATAGCTTTTAGACAATAATAAGAGTGTGTCTAGGCACATATGTGGCAGATTATATGAAAATAAGGTGATTTAATGATCTGCAGCAGATTTGAAACCATAATTGTGTAGGCAATCACTGCAAGCTTTCTGGAAGGCGAGGAACAATAATGGATTTTAAATGTTGGAAATTCTGTTTGATGATCTCCAGATGAAGTTTGTGAATCATGGCATGCATTTCTAGATAAATTTTACAACAATCAGCAAGATGAAGTGGAGAGCGGTTAACATGACACAAAATATAAACACCAATTTTATATTGGAAGTAATTTAAGAGAATAAAATTAACTAGCAACCTAACCTAAAGATAGTGGTATTTATAAGTAGCTGGGGAAGATGGTTTTAGCAGGGATGACTTATCCAAATTCAGGGTCTAGGGCCCCGAAAAAACTAGGTGATTGGGCACATAGGTGGAGCAATTGTGGGAGACATAATCTTGAACATAATCATAGAAGATTTATTATGGGTTGCAGTAAAATTAAGGCTGATCAATCTGGTATTGAAGGTTAATTTCAGATCAGAGACTTCTAATAGTTTTTTTCTCCCATCTTGTAAATTATATAATTTTTAAAGGAACAAACAATTAAAGATTTAATACGCAATATATAGGTTTGTGCCCTATTCTGCTTTCCTAATAGTGGGGAAGACTTGTGGAGCATTATGAACTTTTCTATGTACCTAAAGCAACTAGCTTTGAGGTGAGATGAGTTCTAAGTTATTCTGGAGACCCTGACCTCAAGCACCACCCTGCACACCCTTCTATAATTTTAATAGGGTATAAGTTTTAAGAGAGGGCAGGGAGGGAGGTATAAAGGGGGCAGAGCGGTTACCACATCTCATCAACCACCTGTGACAAGTCACTGAGGTGCACCAGAGGGGCACTGGAGCTGAGTATAATTTCTACTTTGGAGTTTAAACTGCTACATGTCTAGATGGAGGAGTTAAACATCAAATCTTACATTATTTATTAGACATGATACATACCCCCAAATATGGTGTTGGGATTCTCCCTTTAGTGGGGAAGCCCCAACTAGGGGTCATGACCCACCTATAGGTGGATGCCAGATTGAGCTCTCATTAACTTGGGATAATCCTGATCCAAGTATTGGGGATTGACCCCAATAATTAATTATATTTAAATTTATATAAAGCTATATTTAACACTGGCAACTAAATGCCAAGGATGTCATTACATCAATCAGGCCACAGGGAATTACCATCTGACGCTGACTCAATCAATTCCACCCTTTTGAATCACTGGCAACTATTGCCAATGATGATCACACTCCCCATTGTATTTAGATATTTATATTTATACATCATTGGCAATCAATGCCAACATTTCCAACTCCAAAAAATTCCTATTCTCAATCTATTGAGGTTCTATAAATACATTGAGGAACATTCAAATAAACCATCATCTTTCATAATCTCAGTTCCCTTTTAGTTTACTCAAGGCTTAATGGCCTATTAACTCTCTGGGGTCTTTGGGGCCCTGACTAATTACAGGCACAGTTTGGAGTTGCTCCCCCATGTCCCAACAAGTGGTGCTCCCTGCCAGGTACCCTAAGTTCCCCATAAGAGCTAATTTAGGGAAAAGAGGAGAGGCAGTTGTAGGAATCCAGCTTATTGATGCTCACTGATGCTTATGCCACTGGATCCCACAAAGTTTTTTAATAAAATTAGTAAAATAAGCTCTAATAAAAACTTGGGTTTTTATAAGGGTTTATTAGAAGCATGGGGCAGAAATGAAAAACAATCCCCTCGATATCCAACCATTCCATATTTAAAGTGTATCCAGGGTCAGGGAGAATTTTAATAGTAAGTTTGGAAAGTCTTGTCACCATCCAAATTAGGAATTATGTGGGAGCTTCCTATCAAAGCTTGAGATACTCACTTCATTTTGGCTGAATAATGGCAGTGGAATTATTATTGGATAAAATGTACCTGTGAGGTAACAATTTTATAACTCATCCAATTTCTGATTGAGAAATTTATCGCTCCTTAAGGACACCCGCCAAGCTTATAAAAGGGGTGGTCCTGCATAGGTGCTAGAAGGTCCTGGTTGTAGCTGGGGGTTTACCATACAATGGTCGCCCCAGGGTCCTCTGTGTGGTTGGAGTAATCTGATTGCTCAATGTTTTGGTTGCTGCCTAAGTATTATTCAAAATCGTGTTACCCCAATTAGCAGGGTTCTACCAAGAATCAACTAGGGTCATTTTGATGATAACAATATTATTATTGTTTAAATCGCTTTTAGGCTCGTTGCAAATTCACAAATGGCCGACATTTCCTCATTATGGATGATTTTGACCAAGGAAATCCTTTCTCTGAAGCTGAGAGGGCAAATATCTGACATAGATTGCAGCTGAAGCTTTTGCCTGAGGAATATACCCTGGGCCTAAACAACACAGGAGGTACAACTTGTCCTGGACCCTGACCCAAAAGAGGGCAAGAAGATTGGAAACGGTAGGGTAAGTTGGGGAGGCCCCCAGATGATCTGATTACAGATATTGGGCAGACAAGCCCTGGATACCTGGCCCCTGCCCCAAGAGGGCAAGCCAGGATGAGGGGGGACTAAGGGCCCCCTGAAAATAGCCTGGGCAGCCAAGCCTAGGCTACTGGGGTTCAATCCCGATGCCAGCCCCAGCGCTGATGCTGGGTATCAATACCAATGCCAGGACCTCCTTCAATGCTGGCCCCAGCACCAATGCTGGGTGTCAATCCTGATGCTGGCTCTTATGATGATGCAGGGGCCACTCCCTGATGACACTTGCCAGATCCCACCATTGTGTCCATGCTAGCTACCTTGTCCCATTCCACCCTGTCACTTGGATCTAGTGCCTCCACCTTAGCTCTGACCCTTAGCTGAGGCTTGGAGGGGGCTTTGTCATTCTTTTCCCTTTAGTGGGGAATCCCCAACTAGGGGTCACAACCTGCATACAGGAAGATGTCAGATTGGGCTCCCCATTAACTTGGGGTAAGCCCAATATGAAGTTTTGGGGAACAACCCTGATAATCAAATTATATTTAAATCTATATTTGACACCAGCAATAAATGCCAAGGATTTTGATACATAAATCAGGCTTGGGGAATTACCATCTGATGCTGGCCCAATCAATTCACCCCTTTTGGGATCACTGGTGACTAATGCTGAGGATGATCCCACTCCCCGTTGTATTATTTAGATATTTATATTTATTCGTCATTGGCAATCAATGCTGACATTTCCTACTCCCAAATACTTCCATTCCTGATCCATCAAGGTTCTATAAATACCTCAAGGATCATTTTAATAAACCACCATCTTTCATAATCTCTTTTCCCTTTTAGTTTACTCAAGGCTTAATGGCCTATTAACTTGCTGGGGGCTTCAGGGCTCTGACTAAATATGGACATGGGTTGGAGTTGCTCCCCCATTGCCTGAAATATGGCATGGGTAAGGGCTTAGCTCTTGTGCTTTTGATGATTTTAATAGCAAGGATGGCTGAAATTTTTAGGAGATCGTGGCGCATCTAAATTATTTCAATAAAATTCTTATATGGCTCTTTACAGTTGGTACAATTTATGGCGCTCTCCCAGATGTTCTTATACTGGGGGGCAGCCCTTCCAGGCTGCAGGATAATAGATTAAGCGCTGGGTTTTTGGTAAGCCAAAATCGCCTCTATTTCATCTTTCTGGCTGTCATCCACCACAATTAGTACTGGAGCCTCAGGCTTGGGGCCCATAAAGGGAATTATTATGACACATGATATACATTGTGTTTCTTCCAGTGTGTTGGGATCTTAATCTGGAAAGCGTCAAACCCAAATTCTTTATCATTTCATAATGACCAGAGCTTAAGCAAGCTTTTGAGAAGGGAACTTCATACTAAATTGTTGGGTGTCCAACATGATCAGTGATCCTTCCTATTGCTCATGCACAGGATGGCGCTTTTCAATCTACAAACTTCTTGTTACCTTTCACAGATCTAGAAAGATGATTACATACAAGATTTATAATCTCTCACAAGTTATTCAAGAGATCCTCTTCTGCTGTCATGGAAGAGGTAAGGCGGGTTCCCAAATAGAAATTGGGTTTATCACAGATTAGCCTCAAAGAGGAGATGTTTTGTATAGGTATAGGAAACGTTATTGTATGCAAACTGTGCTAATATTATGTCAGACGTCCAGGTGTCTGAATGGCTTTAATAAAGCATTGGAGGTATTATTCTAAAGTCTGGAGTTTGCCCTCTTGGTTTGACCATCCAATTGAGGGTGATAATCAGATGAGCGGCAGGGTCTGATTGGAGGAGATCAAAGATGGTGCTCCAGAAATGGGAAGTATGGTGAGGACCGTTGTAGCTTACTATCTTTTTATGTGGACCAAACATACAGAATACATGCCTCACAATCAGATCAGCGGTACTTCAATATGTAGCTGTAGTATTGCAAGAAGTAAAGAGAACAAACTTATAAAGTGGTCAACAACCATCATATTCGCGTCATATCCTTGGGATGGAGGGAGCTCCGCTATAAAATTGACATATATTGAGGTCCAGGAGCCTTTAGCTTCTGCAGGGGATGTTAGAGGCCTTTACTCACAGATCATTTGAATTGGAAGGAGCGCACACTACACAGTGGGAGACCCGCAAAGGTATCTATTATGAGGATAATGGCTAATTATAGGTTCTTTAATCAACTTTTCAAACTTATTAGACCCTGAGTGGCCTACAGTCAGAGGATTGTGGTGCTCTTGAATAATCTGGCTGTATAGGTTGAGTTGACCTAACTCTGTTATAAAATTTACACTATCCTTTCTAATATAGGTGGTTTGCTTCTTATATTTGTTCTTTGAATCATTATATAACTTAATCCTCTCAAGGGGAGATTATCTGGTGTCGCACTAAGGCTGTGAGAATTCCAGAAGATTATTCCTCATCTGGAGGAAAAAAAGAGTTCACCACTAAACTGGCAGATGTGCGTGCAGCTTGCTCGCTGTGGATGGAGTTGGATTAACCTCTTTTTTAGATTTAGGAAAGGCAAGAATTATAACCCACAATCAAATTGATTTCAAGAAAAATAAAAAATTTCAATCTGACGCTACAGTATTATTATTTAATAAAGACAATGTCGCTCAGAAACTTATGAAAATAAACTCTTTTATACCTTCAGGGGGTCAAAATGATATTCAACTTACAAATGATGAAAAGATGATTTAATCAAATTATCTGATAGAAGTGAACGAGGCTCTCATGTGAATAGTACAAAACCAGAAAACAAACAAATTTGAGAGTCACTCAAAAATATGATTTGAGGCGCATCTCAGGAGCGCATTTTTCAGAAATCAGATGTCGATGTGCATTCTATCAAAAATGATACTCAGGCAATAAAAGAAAAGATACTACTGCCCAAAACCCATAAGTGAGACAGAAGAAAGGGACACGGACATTAAGGTTCAGGGACAATCGCCATGGGAAGGAGTTTTTGATACATAAACTAACTCAAATGGATGAAGCATCTAAAGCAGTAATCAGAAGCCGTCTTTAATGTGGGTCTTGATATAGTTAATATTTCTATCTAAATTCCTAAATATTATAATTATCATATAATTATATCTTGATTTTTCATCAGAGTATAAAATACTTCACTTTTTATTTTAAATAAACTTACCATAGAATCTCAAATATATTTTTTTGTTTAACTTATAGTGATTTAAGTGATCTATTTGACATTATCTAATCTGGGATCAGCAATTGAACAGAATACAGAAACCAGTTAGAGATCTGCTATGTTTGAACAAGGCACTCAATATCGCAAATACCTTGGAGTTGAGCTGCCAGGGAGAGAATGGATTGGCTGATTGAGTGCAGAGGGTCAACGTATAATAAACATTTCAGAGAGTGTCAACAAAGGAATTTCAAAGGGCGCGAACAGTTTACCAAGTTATTGATGTTACAATGGTACCATCAGAGGAGATAGGCTTTCTGAGGATGATTATAATCTAAATGAAGATTTTCTAATGCTAATCTGCGAAGAGTAGACCCCCTGAGCAGCAAAACAGCTTTTTATGTTAAGTGAGCCAAGGTTGGCGAGCTAAATGTGGTGCTCACTACTGGGGTGGCAACATCAGGTCCCAATGAGGAACTTGTGATTTCTCATAGGCAGTTTGACAATGAAGCAGATATGGAAATATCACGGAAATGATTCTTCTGAGCTCCTAATGAGGGAGGAAAATACAGGCCATTAAAGACTTCATACCCTTGAATTAGAAATATATAATCTATGTAATCAGCTTGAGTGCATCAAGGAGACCGCAAGAAGAGCACAAATTGACTTTATGCCTATTATGAGAGTAATTTACCTATAATAAAAATGGATTCTACCCTTAAGAGTCTGTAGGATCGAATATTATTTCATCAAAAAGGAGAATGGAGAAAAAATCTGAGCGTTAAACAATTATGGAAAGCACTTGAAACAGCACAACAATTGTTGTTTGCTATGAAAAAAAGTATAGACGAATTGAAGGTACAACTGTGGACTATACCAGAACCTACCTCTAATTGACTAGTAACTCAATTGGTGGCACCTGTATGGGTCACAACAAAGACAACCACGCAACTTGGCAGGACTGCCACAATTATGGCCATGATGCATGTTGACCCAATCTAAGAAGATTCTACCTTTGAACCTCACTTTAAAAACCATATATTCACCTGGATAAGGAACAAATGCTAGCTTCCTCCAGATGTATGGGAACAGCATGAAAGGTGCTTGTCACAGCTAGTGACATAGGTCCTGGAATTAACAGCCCTTTTAAAGCCAATTTCAACATCCCTTGGGGAAGAGACCAGAACCCCTAAGGGTCAATGATGACCTTTCTAAGGTTATTGACAAAAAATGGATTTTGGCTTTGCCAGCCAGGGCTGAGGAAAACAGCTTATTTGAGGCGAAAAACCAGGCGGGAATCGAACTTAACACCCAGAAATTACAAGATATGAGGTTATGATATACAGTAAAATTCGTTAATTTTTGATTTTGTTGAAAAATGACGAATTTATATCTCAGATCAGATTTTAATAACTATTTGGGTTCTTATTGAATAAGCCACCTATAAATTAAGTCCAAAATTGAGAAAGGCTTTGCTTTTTTCAGATATTCTGATAACCCTAATAGAGTCTAGGTTTTTGAGCCAAGATCCTGTATAATTTTTGTTTTCTTCAACAAAAAATACACCTCTCCAAAGTTCTGTGATGCCTGGAGTTTGCTTTCCGCTATGGTTTGCACCCTCTGCTGTACGTGAGCCCTCCACTCATTCCGCCACCTATTACACCAGCTCCGCCTGTTCCTATCTTTCTGGCCTTTACCCTAATTTTTATGCCACCCTTCCCAGCTCCCAGGGCCTCTTGTTCCTGATGTTTGTGGCCAGTTTGGTGCGCGTTTTGCTCCAAAGATATATATGGAAACACAATACTGACCATTTAGGATGTCTTTTAGTTTTATTGGGTCACTTGCCCTGCTGTATCATCTTTGGCCTGTGTCTTTCCCTTCACCGACCTCCTGAGATCCAGTTCCCTGGCAGTGCTAGTGATTAGCAAAAGTCTAACCATGTGTAAGGGTGTATGAGTTTTGATGCTCAAGAGATTTTAGCGTGAGCCAACAACTTGGTCAAATTGAAAAGAAGTTAATAGAATACTACTTTCAGAGTTCATTAGTGAACTAGAAATCTAAACATGTCTAAGAGTTCCATTTCTAAAAGGGACAAGAGTTAATCACAAACTATGACTATCACTACTATCTCAAGTCTTAACAATTGTGGACTACAGGAACCATGAACTTACCCATACAAAAACCATTTTTCTGAGTTCATTAGATGCATCACTCTTAAAGGTACATAGGACTTTAGTGGTAAAAAAGCGCGTTGTCCCTAAAGGCTCTTAAGAAAGCTTTAATCATAGTATAAGGGACATATATAGCTGAATACAAGGCCATGGGAAAGCCCCTTGACGAGTTAGCAAGGCCATATACGTTGCTAACAATATGGGAGGCAAACCATAGGAAAGGAGTTAAATTCACCCTAGCGCTTGCCTCGTCAAGAGTTAATCTTCAATAAGTGTCATCAATCTGGGCTATTTTACCAATCTTGTCCATTACTCATCATTGAAATTAAGGAAGCATCCCCTAAATAGAATAGTAACAACACTGTAAACTTAGTGGATCCATACCAAGGGTGAAGACAATAATACAGATAATTATTTGTAATGTGCAGGACACCACGTGTTAGGGGCACCTATACAATGCTGTGCCTGCTAGACCTAGAGTCTATGGCATTGGTAGATCTTAATTATTTGATTTTATACCTGGTGTGAGCGAACTAGCCTACCAAAATCATTAATTCAACTGAAGAAGGAGAGTAGCTGGTAAAGGGTACCTTTAAGAAATTGGAACCAGATGTTGAAGATACTGTCAGATCCTACAATTAGCGCAGCCGCTCTTAGACAATTTTGAAGAACGTGCCACTGACGTATTGACTACATGTTACCCTAATGACAAGAGCGTTATGAAAGTAATTTTATATCCATAAAGTGCGCGTCTTAGCAATACTGGACACCGGGACTCCAGTCAACATCATATCTATATAGTTCATTAAGAAGCTGAAGTTCATGCTAATACAAATTTATATGTGAAGTACCAGTACTCTAGACCTGACGTTATCCAAGCTTTAGGAACCTAATTAAAGTTACCCTTACGCTTTGGGCGCATGGTCCTAGTGGTACCTTGATGTGGTTTTAGACATTTACCACTATGTCTTCATTATCAGGATGCAGTTCCTCATGGAGTTTGGAGAAAAAAATAACTTCACAACCAGCACCATGAGCATTATGAGTAGCCAACCTTTACTGGTATTCGAGGATGAGGATGTCAAAATGTAGAATCAACGGACTTGCTTGGTAAAATTGGATCAATCATTTACCCTATCCATTACAACCTTATTGAGAAGGGTGTGAAGCAGTTGCCATCTATCATTAGTGTAGAAGAAGGGCTTCCACTGAGTGCTAGAGAGCATATAAAGATTATCAGATAATTAATGCTGAATGCCCCTGTCAATTCTTATAGATATTCTTCAAGATACCATTTTGGAATTATATAGCAACAAATGAATATATGAGCAAGAACCTAGAGTCTTACCAGGGTTCTATGACACAAACTACTATGGAGATCTGAGCATCATCTTGAGAAAAGTCACAGTTTAACCTATCAGAGTCAAAAAAGGACAAGTTTTTACACTGACCCGATTGACAAATTGCCATAATATTATAGCTTCACATGCTGTAGGGGATTTTGGTGAGCTTAGGTTTGATGATGTGATCATTTAAACAGCAGAAGTAGTTTGACGAGCTGTTGGACGAGTTAAGCTACATCTTATTGCTGAATCCAGTGACTATGGCATGTGAAAGGGCGAGGTTCACAATTTAATACTGGTTCCACTATAGCATATAAATCCAAATCCTATCACCTCGCATGAGCTGAGATGCTGTTATCACTAAAGAGCTGAACCAACTAGCTGAAGAAGTGATAATAAGACTGTCAAAGAGTCCTTGGGCCTCTTCTATGTTGTTTGTACACAAAGAATGTATCCCATCGAGTAGTCATAAACTACCATCGTTAAAATGAGATAACTAAGAAAGGTTGGAGCCGCTTCCATGCATCAATAACACTCTGAAATGCATGGGCATCTCAAAGTATTTTTTGGTGATAAAACTGACCAGCGGCTACTGCAAGATGGAGCCCTCGTCAGTAGATTAGAAGTGCGCCCTGATCAATAGTGAGGGGCTGTTTGGGCCCATGAGGAAGTCACAGGTTCTGCAACACCCCTGCTACCTTCCAGTACGTGATGGATCGCATTTTTGGACATCTAAAGTTGTCTAAATTGATGACACAACTTAACCTAATCATATTTTCAGCAGAATATACCAAGAGCAATATGGTACCTCTGTCAGATCATTATGTAGTTGCGCATGTCCAATATTAAGGTGAATAGAGCAAGTGCAACTTTCTTAAGAAACAGTTAGAGTTCCTTTAGCATGAGATCAGCCCTAGAGGAATCAAGCCTAAATATGAGAAGGTGAAAGCAATTGCGGCTAAGGAGCCACCCAGGAGCATGAGAGATATCCAGGGTTTTCCCAGAATGGTGGGATATTGCCAGCAGTAAATACCCCATTTTCAGACTAAACAGCACCCATCGCATGCCTGCTCACCAGGGATATGAAGTCAAGTGGGGCCTGGAACAGTACCAAGCCTTTTAAGAATTAAAGGCAAGATTGACAGAGACGCCAATATTGTCCTATCTTAATTTCAACAAAAGTTTTTTACTTATATACTGACGCCAGTGACATAGGACTTAGTGAAAAACTGGCACAATTAGATGAATATGAGGTGGAGCACCTGATAAAATACTTTTTAAGATGTTCAGAGAAAACAGAGAATAACTACATAATCATCGAATGGGATTACCTGGTGGCGATCTGAGCAGTTAAACACTTCAGACAATCTTGTATGTGTTGAATCATATGATAGATATGAATCACGCTTTTCTCCAGTATTTGTGGAACATAAAGGATCCTAACATACGTTTTAACCGCAGGACCATACTACTACAAGGCTATGACTTAGAGATCATACACTTATCTGGGAACAAAGCTAATATGCTGATGGCTTATCACACTTGTTGTTATTTGTTGTGAACTTAACAGATGATGTTTTATTCAATGTGTTCCAATAACAGTGGATTGGTCGGGGACAATCCCCAATATAAATTACTAGTATCAATAGTTGTAGGCTTTAATGGTGTTATTTTTTTGAGCGGTATTGTTGAGATCTGCTGTAAGTATTGCACAGTTTGAACCCACTGAGCAATGGGCAGATGATGTGAAAATTGTTGGTAATTCAAACAGACTAAGATATAAGAAAACAGGAGCAGTCACCCTGACAACACTTTTATTTATTTTTATAAATACTTCAACTCTTCGCTGTTCCGCTCTCTGTATACTACTCAACTTCCTTTTGATCTCTCATCTCGCTTATATACCAATGACTTTAGATGAATCCACTCTCATAGCTTAGGCTATTCTATTCGGCCGATTCTCCTTGGTTTTGGCTTGTTATTCTTCAGCTCTTTAATGCCCTAATTTGGTGTGATCTAATTTATATTCATTGAATGTTGACATCGCCTTATTGCCTTATTTGGGGGTGATCTAATAACAACCCATTATAACCCAGTATCACTCATCTTGGGGCACTCAAATAATTGTAGCTAATAACATGGTTAGTGGATTTTTTCCAATCTGCCATAGCTATTTTAGGCTTATCGTCCAGTCATATCAGAATTGTGATAAAATGGGGAGCTCCAAGTTAATATCTAAGATTAATTTGATGATTCAGACTTCTTTATTTGTCAGGGTTATACCAGACACTTTACCAGCTTATGGCAGGATCTCCTAACCTATGAAATTAAGTCAAAAGAAATTACATCCAATGGCATTCCAAAGCTGCGTTTTGATGAGAGAAAAACTATTTCTTTGAAATTGGATGCTGACGATTATAATAGGAGGGCACTAAGATGACATAATACTATATATGTATGAAATTATTTAACAAAAAATAATATCTTGCTCTTGGTATACTAGCTTTACTTTAATTGGTTTTTAGTTATTTTGGACATAAGTGCTTAGATATTATAGTTATTTTAACCAAATGTTAACTGAACCATTTATTGGCTCAGATTCATTTTCCCAGTTGCCATACAGAGAAAATGTATTAAGTTAAGAATAACTTTGCAAACCCGTTCAATGACCACTTTTCAACAATTGGTTCTCACCACAAGTGGGTTCTGGGCTAACTGTCAGATATTTGCCCTCACGACACCAAGTAAATAATGTTTTGGGTTAAATTGGGCCAACAAAAGGAAATAATGGACACTTATGAGTTTCCAATGCTATTAAAGGTAATTTAGATGATATGAATGATTTTATTAGCCAAAAGACCCTGGCCAATTCTTTGTGGAACCCCACAAATTGGGGTAACACTATATGGAATACTAAAAAGGTAATTAGCACAAAGTCAGGAAGCTGAATTTCCCGACCATGAAAGGTAACTCAGGAAGTCTATTGGCAGTTTCTCCCACTGCCACGTCAAAATATCCTTTAACCACCTAAGTGGGGGCCACCCCCTTAGATAGCATGGCGGAGGTCCCCAAAGGTTAGATAATCTTTCTCAATTGGGGATTAGCTGAAATCCATCAAGTCACTACCTCATGGGTACGTCTTGCCAAATAATATCTTCCCATTTATATGCAGCCAAAGTGAAGAAAAATCTTCTGAGCTTTGATAGGCTACTTTTTCATATTACCTAATTTGGACCAGTCTAAGCTATTCTGAAGCTATCATTGCATTTCCCTTGACCCTCAATATAGTTAAATATGGAATGGTACTATATCAAGAGGGTTGGTTTTCTTTCCTTACCCCTGCAACACTTAGTAAAAAACTATAAAAAAGCTGCAAATTTCTAGTTTAATAGTGTCTATTATTTTTAATAAACTAAGTGGTATAAATCCCTTGGTTGTTGGAATTTAGATGTTAAAGCTTTCAAGAGAGCTTCTTAATTCTTAGATCCACCAAGTGGTGCTCACTACAGGGAAAGAATACCAAGGGTGGTTAGCCTAGCAGGTAAAACTGCTTCCACCTTAGTGCAGGTTTCAATTTTGAAACCTGTACTAGCTAGAAAAATTCTCAGTGTGTTATATAGTCCCAAGGTCGCCCACCTCAAATACCTTACAGGGATAGTACACCACAATAACTTATCAAATATGGTGGGTGTTAGGGTGAATAACCCTTGCAACCTCCCCTCTGCTTCTAAGCCCCAGATAGTTGCCCTTGAACAACAACTAGCAAGTTCTTTATCAAGACTTAAAAAGCTCAAACAGCGTCCATTAAAATGTCCTTGAGAGGATAATTCACCTTTGGCGAGGGTAGTATTGCTTCGTTCTTATACGTTTATAAAGCCATGGAAGGGGCGACAGACCACCAGAAGGTTAAGAACATCCTTCCACGTTTAAGTCGCTTGGCCCAAGAACTGATGGTCCCTTATATGAATACGCTACACACCTGATTTGAGGTTAAGGAGGCTCTTATAGAGGAATTTGGATCCAAAAAGAGTTTAACTAGGGAAAAACTGGCCTGTATGCGCTTTCATATGTATGAAGGTGAACGGATCACTTCCTTTACTGAGCGATTCTATCTTTTTTTTAGTACTTGATGGTCCCAATCCAAGCTGAGCGATTCTATCTTGCTGCTCAGAGGTTAGCAGCAACTAACATGCTCAACCTGGATGACATCGCAGTTATGTTATCAGGGTTAGCTTCCCAACCTTCTTTAGCTCGCATATCATTTCCCTAAAGCGAGATTTAAAAAATATCCTTGGCATAAAAGAGGCCTTGTTAGATGTTGCTGATTTTTATACCTGTGCAATAATCAATGAAGATGTGATGAACCCCCAGATTTAAAAAATTGCAGAGTGCTCTACTGAGACTCTAATGGAAGAGGCTATGTTAACCCCTATGCAGATTACTACTCTGAGCCCAGCACGTGTAGTACAGCTCAAACCTGATCTTACTCTGCCAAGACAACCTGAGGTTCTCAATCCAGTAAATCAAAGTGCATCCTCGTCCCTGGGGCAACGATCCCAGCCCTAACCTTGCCACCAAAATCATCTTGTACCATCTATTAAACCTCTTCAAGTGGTTAAAAGCCTGCTCCTAATTCTAGACCTCATTCTTAGGTGACATTTACTCCTTCAATAATGGGTTTAAGGAACAGGTCAATAAAACAAAATCATCTGTTTCCCCTAGGCTCACTGCATTAATTAACCTAAAGCTAGCGGAGGTAAAGCATCCACCTCTAAGATGACATCTCCTAAAGCCACCTCTAATTCAAAACCTGTAGCTATTAGGAAACCCAAACCTCTAAGTTCGGTGTAAGTTGCTCCCAACAACCATGGGCTTAATGAGAAGGCTGCTCAAGCTAAGCATCCTGCTCCTCCAAGGATCATCGCTGCAGATGGTCCCCAGCTATAATGGTTATGGCCTCCACTCCTGACTGCTCCTCTAGCCTCCACACAACGTATGTGGACAACCCTTTGTATGACAAGTTTAAAGGGGATTATGAGGACGTTGGCTATTATATTTTAGGAGCCCATATTGAAGTAAGTATACCAGATCAGCTGAGCCCTGAAGTTGTAGATAGAGCCCTGATCCCTCAAGAAAACTACCTTAATCAAGTGCTGGGGTGACCTGAGATTATTGATACTTCTAGTGATGCTGACCAGGTTATTGCTTCACTGATCCGGCCAATATATCATGTTCAACCTCTAAAGTCCATTGAAGATAACTACCCTGAGACCGCAAAAAAGCTTGCCTCTACTCTCCGTCTTAAGGAAGTATTAGCTCTTCCCCTAACTTGGGCGGCACTATAACTAATGTAGAATATGTTATTCAAAAAGTTAGGTTAAGGCTATCTTGGACACTGGATCTCCTGTAAAAGTTCTTTCTTCCAAGCTGATCATGAAGATTAAGCTGTATCCTGATCTTGTATGTACTCAGGAGTTTGGAACAGCGGGTTCCAACAACACTTGTGCTATTGGAGCTTACTATTCTCCACCTATCCGGATTGGAAAACTCATCTTGTCAGCTCCCGCCGTGGCCTTAGACAATAACGCTTACAATATGATTATTGGCATGCAGTTTATGATTTAGTATGATGGTATACCAAAATGAAACAGGGTTACCTCTCTCTACTTGGTTATGAAATACCTCTACTCTTTACCAATGAAGAACCCTGTAAAAAAGAGTAAACCGGCTTAGCTGAATACCCGTCCTCTTCTTTACCTTTATTCTACACGACCTCTGGATGTAACAAAAAATTGCCCAAATCAGTGGACGTTTCAGAGAGCATTCCCTTTTATGCTTCAGAGGAAACAGTAATAAAAGCTGTTGAACAAGGGGTGGTCGCTACCAATATTATTTTACAGATCCCCAAGCCTGCCTGCTGCACATAACAATCATTAAGGAGTAAGCTCTTTAAAACCCCCGGATATTGCTAGGTATACTAGACCCCTCCTATCAACGACCCATTAACATCCTATTAGGGACCTTATTAATAACCCGTCATTGTCAAAAAACATTAAGAGATAGGGAAAGGTCTGCTAATTCCCTCGATGAGATTCATAGTGTCCACTTTATTGGGTCAATGTTGGATATGGGTTTACCACTGACAAGATGGTGTGTACTCTGCCTAACGTCCGCATCTCAGATGACCTAACCCTGGATGAGCTTAAAAAGTTCATTCTCTATTGGATACATAAAACGATATTTTCTCTCAGACTGACACGGATTATGGGCATATGAAGGGGTGGAGACACTCCATTGTTGTTGGTATTCCCAACCTATTAGATCTAAACCTTACCATAAGCCCAAGGTTGAAGAGCTACAAATGAGTATCGAACTCATGCAGATGTTAGACGCTGGATTATTAGTACCATCCTAAAGCCTATGGGCGTCTCCTCTCTTATTAATCAAAAAGAAGAATGGAGGTCATCAGGTAGTGATAGACTACTCTAAACTAAATAACCTCACCAAAAAAGACAGCTATCCTATCCCCACGTGAATGATGCACTTGCACAACTCTTCGGCTCAAAATTTTTCTCAGGCATGGACTTGGCCAGCAGATATTGGCAAGCGTATCTTTCTCCCAGATATTAGGAGAAATGCGCTCTTATTTGCAGTGAAGGCTTATTTCAGCCTACTCGATTAACTCAAGGGCTGTGCAATGTGCCGGCCTCCTTCCAACATGCAATGGATCACATTCTGCAGGACCTCAAGCTAATCTGTGTGATCATCTATCTTGATAATATCATCATCTTTTCAGCAACATTCACCGATCAAGCATATTTAAAGGAGTTTACAACGCCTACGGGCTTCAAATATTAAGTTGAAACTGTCAAAATGCTCCTTCATTTAAAAGAAGCTAGATTTCCTCGATTATGCTATCTCCTAAGAAGGGATTCAGCCTTTACAAGATAAGGTTAGCTATCTCTAAAATGCCTGCCCCTACAAACCTTTGAGACATTCAGGTATTTCTGGGGATAATGGGGTAATATCATTAGTTCATCCTAAAGTTTGCTCAGATCAGAGAGCCTCTCATTTGACTATTGGCTAAAAACACCCTCTTTTTTGGGGTAAAGAACAAGCAGCTTCTTTTGAAAAGTTGAAGCAAATGTTACAACAACGCCCTATCCTATGGCACACAGATTATAATAAACCCTTTATCTTGTTTACCAATGCCTCAGATTACGCCATTGGGGCCATCTCAGCCCAACTGAATGAAATGGTGTGGATCATCTTTGATCCTAATTCAGTAAGATGCTATCAAAGGCGGAACGCAACTACAGCGTCACAGAGAAGGAGTGCGTTTCTGTTTTGTTAGCTGTAAAACATTATCGTTCTTTCTTGTATGGCACTAACTTCACTGTGGTTACCAACCATGCTTCCCTGAAATTGTTACAGAATATGACGGATACTACTGGGAGGTTAGTATGATGGGCTCTAAAGCTCTATCATTATGACATGAAGATTGAACACCGTTCTGAACCTGTTACATGAATGTTGATGAGTTAACTCATCTTCCCAATTGCATTTGGATAATAGTGAGGTGGAGAGGTTACATTATCTCTTAATTACCCCCGATGACTGGGCGGATGAAGATGAGCCTGACCAGAAGATGTTAGCCCAACACTCCTGCAACACCAAAGTGGAGAGCGGGAAGCTATATAAGTAGTTGAGGGCAAAGTGATTTCTTTATCTACGGCCTTCAGAACGTGTACCTATTATTGTGGAGGCTCACTCTACCCTAGGTCATAGGGGAATGAAGAAAACCTATGAGTGGATTAGAAAGCGGTACTATTGGGAAAAAATCATGGAAGATATTGTTGAAATCTCAGATGCCTACCTCGCATGTAAGAAGCAATCCAGTTTCAAGACTAAATACAGTATCACAAACTACACCTTAACAACCGTTCCATAACAGCAGCCTAGATGTAGTAGGTCCCCTCCCACAGATTACCAGTGGAAATAAATTTACCTTAGTATGTATTGAACACTTTAATAAGTGGGTTAAAGCCGTGGCCCTCCCTGTCCAAACGGCCAAGGACACTGCAACATTCATACATCAAAATATTTTCTTTCGCCATGGATGTCCTCAAGTGCTACTCAATGATAACGGTAAGAACTTTACTCCAGAGTAGTCAAGATCCTGCTACGTCTATAGGGAACCAACAACTATTCAGCCCCATATAATCCATCTACCAATGGTACTGCAGAGAGAGCCAATGGAACCTTGGTTTCCATCCTGCCTAAATCAACCTTCTCTTATTCACTTCACTGGGATCAATTCCTACCCGGTGCTTTTATGGCATACCAGTTTAGTTATCACCAGAATTTGAAAATATCCACATTCCATGTTTTGTATGGGCGGAAACCATGGAAACCCGCCCTTTTAGCTAAAGTGGTTTTATCCTCTCAAGTTAAGGAACCTGATAATTCCTTGAGAAGAGTGTCTCAGCGTATCATTCAGCTTCAATCTGAGGCTATTACTAACTTAGCTAAAATGGTTACAAAAGAGGGACAAGTGGGAAAATGAGTTTTAGGCTCTCCTACCTTCCTCAAAGTGTCTGATTTGGTACTTTATTTCCATAATCGCATCACATACAGAAGTAGCAAGCTTGGATCTATTTAGACGGTCCCTTCACTGTCACCTACAAGAGAGGTGACGAGTATTCTATAAAATCGTTGGCTACCAGTATCGTTATAAATCAGGTACATGGCCACTTTCTATGGCCTCAAACTCCCCCCAACATTCTTGAGGGGGTGATGTCAGAATTTTTCCCTCACGGCTCCAAGAAAAGAATGTTGTGGATTGATCTGGGCCAACGAAGGGAAATGTCGGAAATTTATGAGTTTCCAATGATATTAAAGGTTATTTAGATGATATGAATGATTTTATTGGTCAAAAGACCCTGGTCTATTCTTAGTGGAACCCTCAAATTGTGATAACATTTTTTGAAATACTAAACAGGCAATTATCACGAAGACAGGCAGTTTAATTTCCCCAATCATGCAAGGTAACTCAGGGAGTCCATCGGAGGTTTCTCCCCCTGCCACAGCCAATTCCCTTTAACCACCTAAGAGGGGACCACCCTCTTTTATAGGCGTGGAAGAGGTCCCCCAAGGTGAAATAATTTTTTTCAAATGGGGATTAGCTGAAATACATCAAGTCATTACCTCATGGGTACGTCTTGCCAAATAATATCTTCCCATCTATATGCAGCCAAAGTGAAGAAAAGTTTCTGATCTTAAATAGGCTACTTTTCATATTACCTAATTTGGACCAATATAAGCTATTCTGAAGCTATCATTTTGTTTCCCTTGACCTCAGTATAGTTAAATATGGAATAGTCCTATATTGAGAGGGTTGGTTTTCTTTCCTTACTCCTGCAACACTTAATAAAAAACTATAAAAAAGTTACAAATTTCTAATTTTTTTTTGTCTATTACTTTTAATAAAAAAATTGGTTTAAACCACTTGGTTGTTGAAGTTTAGGTGTTAAAGCACCCAAGAGAGCTTCTCAAATCCTAAATCCAAAACCAACGTTGTCCATAAGGTATCAAGTTAAGTGTTTTGAGTCGAGAACTGAGGAGCAAAAAGGGGGTGGCCAAATTGAGGTTAAAGCGTGAAAACTCCTAAGTTGCAGACCTAGAATATGTGGGAATGGAATCATCTGTGAAGATGTATGTGTGTATCTACTATTTCATAAAGCAGCATAAAGATGTTAAGGATGAAGTCGTGAAGCTAAACTTGTTAGTCGGCGATATGAAGGCTCACAAGCAAGCTGAGTTTAGTGGAATCTGTACCATGTTGTTGAGGCTGAAGTTAAAGCATTGCATTCCAAACCTCAGAAGCAAAGAGAAAAATTATGGGCCAAGTTGCCACAAAAAAGGGTATTATAATGAAGCAGGGCTCATAAATGATTGAGGCACAGGATCAAGCCATGTTGTTTAAAATCATGGTCAATACTGGACTAATCCGTCAGCTGGTCCAGGAATTGGAGGAACTACATAAGAAGTACCTAAAATTGAAAGCATAGAAGTCCAGCCTCAAAAAGTTGGGAAAAACCACCACAGACTGGCTATCCATGTTAAAAGGGGACAATGGTCACATTCTCAAGGGTTCTAAATGCAGATCCGTTTTGATCAAGGAAAACTCCTCATCTGGGGATTACAGTTCCACTAATTCTAGTCGAGGAACGTTATGAAAGGTTAAGAAAACCCAGCATCTTACTCTATATGGCGCTCTTCCTCTCCACGAGACTATTGGCTGGCAATCAAAATTTAGCACCAATCCCCTGAGACCCTGGAATCTTTTGGACGCCTCCTTTTTCTGAAATTTTGAAGGAACCTATCATGGCATTCTGAAGTTGTTTGATATGGCATGTTAGGTGTGGGGATCACCAGAAGGCAGTCAACATTGTAAATTGCTTCAAAATAACAATACAGAATTTCACTCTTCCCTATCTAACCGCTAGAAAATAATCAAATTCAGAAGTAAAGGTTGCTAATTTAGGGGAGTTCAGCAGTCCAGAGAACCTCTTCAACCATAAGCAAGAGTTCCTCAGAATTCAGTTCCGAAGAAATGAGTGTATCAAAGCCTTTACCAGTCGCTTCTATCAGGAAGCACAGATACTTAAAAGGTGCAGGGGCGTTAACTGAATTCGACTCCTGTACTGCCTTGAAGTCGGCGCTGCAAGGACACAAAGAACTCAATTGGGTAATGATCTCTTCAATGACTGAGGATACAAAGACAGCTTAAATGGAAGAATTCTTTTGCATTTGTGTGGCCACCTTCAATGCCTCAAACAAAAGATTTCACAACGCCAACACTGCTCCTATGGTTTATGAGGGGAAGTCACCAGATAAATAATGTGTGGGTCCAATCTCGAAGGTCATGTTAGTTCATGTAAAAAACTCTGCAAAAGCAAAATACAGAATGAGGTCATCCGCTACAAGTGCAAAAAATTGGCCATATATCACAGTTCTGCCGCATTAAACCTGACAAAATTAATGTGGTTGTCCCTACCAATGAATAACTTTTCTTCACAGGAAGAGATTTAGCAGAGTAGATGAGGAAAAGTTTACCTCCACCTTCACGCATGTTCCCCCTGACCACCTTTTTGAAGTTAACCACTTGCAAGTGAAGACCCTGAGCCTACATGATTAAAAAATAGCGCAACCCTATCAGTTTAAGCTGAAAGTTGCAACAGTACAGATATATGCTGATAGTCATTTGAATGAGTTAATGTATGTAATCCCCATAGCTACCATAAAGGAAAGATTACCCAAGTTAGCTGAACATCCTTTGAATTTTTTCAATTCAGCAAATGATGCCACCATTTATTGGTTAAACAATATTTTTTTCCTATATCTGATTGCACTTTTGCTAATAATTTTGGTGAATTAAGATTTTGAGCTATAATTAGTGGTGCTCTGACCATTATTGTAATTACAAAAATCATGAAGAGGTTGATGATTCACCCAATATAGATCATAATAAGGTTATGGGATGGCAGGTTTATATACCACTACATCTTGAGGTGCCTATAGTGCCTTGTCTTTAAAATTTAACTCCCTTCTTGTGACCACTCATCCATAGTTCTTCCCAACCAGAATTAAAAAGTAAGTTGGCACCAATTTAATGGGACAGCATGGGGCCTGGTGTGATTTTCAAAACAATACTCTTAGAATTTTGGGACAAACAATACCGTTGTTCTACTAAAAAGGGGGATCATCCCCAACCAAGAAGAATGTCTACATTAGTTTGATCTATGCAGACGGAATAGTTCCTGTTTAGTTTCAGAAGGTTGTCAAAAGTTCCTGACTTTGACGGCTCAAGTTGAAGAAAGTTGAAAACTTTCAAGGGTGTGAGCACTGATATTGTGAAGCCCAAGGATCAGTGCATCACTGGGATCAGCTTTACCTTGGATAATCCTAACTATCTGTATGGTGAACTTCATGCATCTTAGGATAAAGGCCAGACAGAACCCTATGTAACACCTAAAATTATAATCCTTGGACATGGATAAATTATGGTACTGATTGCCAACCTCCTGGATGGGCCAGTATAGACAGGAAAAACCAAGTAGTGGCCTTTGTTCACTTAGTCCCTACCTCAGAAGTTTTATCTCCTTAAGACTTTGATAAGCTAAACGAGTAGGGTTGCCAAACGAGCCTGAATTACAGACAATAATCGCTGTATTTATAGGGACAAAATGACGGTGATCTCGGAAGAACAAAAGGATCACTCCCTTAAATTATTTAAATGATATTTTGGAGTGTTTGCACAAAATAATTATGATCTAGGGGAGCGCGTATATAGTTTATAAGGTTGATGTTGTGGATCAACCGCTCACTCATATTCCTTCCATTCATTATTCACAAGGAAAGTGAGGTAAAAGTTGCCAATGAATTTACTAAGCTACATGACCATAGGTTCCTGGTTCCATCTTCAAGATTTTGGCCAATCCTATTTTAACTCAAAAAAGACGAAACTAACTGGGTCATTAAAGATATTTTTGGTTGAATAAACAACAAATAAGGACTCTTACCCACTTATGTGGATCAACAATGCTCTTGATCACAGAGGAATTCTCAATTCTTTTTGGCTATGGATCTCATATCTGGATATTGGCAAACTTATTTTCTTAGGGAAGACCAGGAAAAAAAGCGTGATTATTACTGGCTTGCCTATATAAGCAGACGCAAATGTATTAAAGTCTTTGTAATGCACCGGTGAGATTTCATGGAGCCATGGATACTGTGTTAGGTGATTTAAAGTTGTCATGCATTATCATCTACCTAGACGACATCAATGTCTTTAGCTGCACCTTCATGGATCACCATGGATATTTAGAAGAGGACTTCATGAAACTAGCCGCGTCAAATCCGAAAAAATTAAGCCGCGGAAATGCCATTTTTTAAAATAAATTGAATTCTTAGGTCCATTGTTGCACTAATGAGGTATGACCTCAAAAATCAAAGATTGAGACATTTGGGCCATGTCCCAACCAACTAGTGTTACAATGTTCAAGTTTTAGGAATTGTTTGCTGATATCATCAATTCCTAGCAGTTTTACTGCAATCATTAAACCTCTTTTTCAGTTGTTAAAAGATCTAAGAAGGGGTTTTTATGGAATAAGAAAGCTCAGGAATTGTTTATACAACCACAGGATTTACCTGATGAAAAAACATTATTGCAGTTTCAACAACTTCAATCGACTTTTTTATTATACAAATCGATGCATCCTTGATAGCAATTGTGCTGTGTTGAGTCAGGAGGATGGATTTAGTGATGAACACCCAGTAGCATATGCAAGCCATACTCTGAGTAAGAAGGAGCACAACCATACTTTAACTGAGTTTAAATTCCTGGTGGGATGCATATGCCTGTGCTGCAGTTTCAATTAAATATTTTCATGGGTCTACTTTACTGTGATGACAAATCTCAGAAATTGAAATGACTCCAAACCTCAAAGAGCTAGAAGGGAGGTTGTCCCAATGGGCTCTTAGTTGCAGGCATGTGACTACAAAAACATACACTGTGTGGGGACAAAGCATCGAAATGATGATGGGATGTTGCAATTACCCTCAATTTTAGTCTTGCACAATGAAACTGATGCCTTAAATAGTAAGATGCTCAATTTAGATACCGAAGACTAGCTAACTGAAATTCAGCAGGCCTTCAGCAAAGCATTAGAGATTACAAGGCTTTTTAAAGGGCAATTGTTCAATATTGTTTAAGAAATCCCTATTGTATCAAAGACCCTCTGAGCACACTGCGATTTTTAAGGTAACTTATAAAGTTAATGGCCATTGGGACCTACAGAAGCCTCTGGAGCAGGTTCTACGAGAGTATTCTAGGAATCCCTTAACTTTAAAGTCACAAACACTTTGGTTGTTGCGCCATGTGTCAGGCGCAAAAGCCATTCAAGAAAGCTAAAACGCTTTAGCTTATGGAGCCTGGTTCACATGGCATACTGTATCCATTAAAGTTGTAGGACCGTTGACCATGAGTATTGAGAAAGGCCAATACGTCATTATATTAATAAACACCTAACTCATTGGGTTGAAACGGGGCTGTTGCTAAATTTAATGCCAGAAGTACTTCCAAGTTCATAATGGAGCAGTTGCTTTATTAGCTTAGCTGTCATCAGGTTATCTTAATGGACATCATTAACTTTACCACTCACATCATCATGAAATTATATGAGCTAGTGGAATTTGGGAGTACTGATAATGCTCTACCATCCGAAGACCAATGGGATGGTTGAACAAGTAAATGGGACTCTGGCTGCTACTCTAAAAAAGCTGGTCTCTGGGAAACTTTCCAGCTGAGTAACATCTTTGTCGCAGTAACTTTTGCCTATAATTTAAGTTACCATTTGTAAATGAGGAAATCCCCTTTCAAATTGCTTTATGGCCAAATGGCTGGGCTGTTCCTAATTTTATATTCTGCAAATTGAGCCAAGCTTGGCACTTACACCTCTCCAATATCTGGAGAACTTGACGAAAATTTTGATTGGGCATAGTCATCAGACTATGCTAACACTCTTAAACGGAAACTTAAAGACAAGGAATATGAGGACACAAAACAGCCAGCTCACCCATCTTTTTGTAATTGTTAATTGGGTTAATTATCTTGATAATCATGGTTTTGGGCGCCACAAAAAGTTGGAACAGTTAAAAAATTGTTCCTTTCAAAGTCAATTTTAAGTCAATCTTAGATGCCTTACAATAAAATACAGGAAATTTCTCAATGATCGCATCATGAGTTAAGTGCATGATAAATTCTTAGCGCATGACGAGAACCAATCAAAGAGTTGGGATTTTTTACTAGTTTTATTCTTGGGTTACTAGTACCTGAATTGTTGTTCAAGTGTTTGTGGCATAGCTTTAAGCCACTAATTACTCAGCAATAATTGCTGATCAGTCTTTGTGATGCTTCGTTGTTATTTTCTTGTTTACTAGTGCCTTTATATTTCTAACTTTTTTCTGTTTGTTAATAATTGCTGCCATTGGGTTTCTGCCTCCTCAAGGCCTCAAACGTGTCAGGTGAAGGTATTTGCATTAAAAAGATTTTGGAAGAAGTTATCAGGGTAAATCTGGGGATGTATTAGGAATATAACCTGATTATGCTTTTTTCAATGTAAGCTGGTATCATTGGATTGTTCAGGGACATTCCCAGTTATTATTTACTAGTATCAATGGCTGTATGCTTCCAAGGGAGGGAGCTACAAGTTAATATGCAAGAGTAATTCAATGGTACATACTTTCTTCTTTTTTGAGGATTATACCCAAAAATTTATTAGATTGAGGGCAGAATTACCTATCTGGAGAAATTAAGTCGAAGGAAGTTCTAGCCAATGGCAAGCTGAAGCTGCAGGTCAATGAGTGCAAAGCTATTTCATTGCAATTGGATGCTGATGATTCTAATGGGAGGGCACTAAGATGCTAAAATTTCTATATAAATATAGAATTATTTTCCCATTTAAGATATCTTATTCTTGGTATACTAGATTTTACTAGTGGTAAGTTTTTAGTTGATTAGGACGAAAATGCCTAGATAATATTTTGAACAACGATCAAGTGTTGACTGAAATGTTATTGCTCATTTTCATTTTCTCTGTCATCATACATACAAAATATATTATGTTAAGAATACCCTCTAGAACCTGTGCAGTGACCACTTTGCAACATTTTTTCCACTTACAAGCGCCAGAGAGCGTTTATCTATAACTTAATTGGGTTACCAGAAGAGGCCTGGCAGAATGAAGCAGATGAAGTTAAGAGCGTCCAGATAGGTGTTTCAAAGACTACTGGCTTGTTGACAGAAAGCTACAGAAGAAGGATCAGAACAAGTGGTAACCCTATATTGCCCAGTGACCAAATGAAGTTGTTAATGGAGGTCCATAACACGTAGGCCATGGAAGCTTTCAGAAAACAGTAGCATACTTGAAGGATCGATCCTACTGGGAGTGTATTTCTCAAGAATTGCACCAATCATCAGATTTGTGTTTACCATGTGCGAGTTTCTTCCCGCTTGAGAAACTCTCTGAGCTGGTTCTGATCCCACCTACAGTTCTTCAATAATGTATCAATCAATAGTGGTAAAACCACTACCAAATGACTCTGAAGATCAAAGTTCAATTAGTAGCAATTGACCACATCAACAAGTGGGCAAGGCCTCCGTGGTTATTACATATAATTTGAACTTCACCGTCAACTTTCTTTACAATAAGATCTCATAAAAATTGGTGACCTCAAGTTTTGCTGTCAGACAATAAAAAAATTTAATCTAAAATGTGTTAAGAAAGTTAAAGACCTAATGGAAGTGAAACAACAGTTCATGAATCCCAAAAAACCCCAAGTACAAACTGAAGCATCAAGAGAGTAAATGGAAAGTTGGGATGAATTTGATAAAAATGGTCCTCAAATACAAATAAATGGGATCAATTGTTTCTCTTAGCGTTTTTGGCTTACCAATTGAGCCACTATTATCTGATTGGTATGTCTCTTTTAAGAGTTCTTTATGGGCAGAAAGCAGTGCTGCTGAACATTATGGCGCTGTTATTACAGCAGGCTGGAATAACCTACCACTTGGAAGATATCAGCAGGAGTTAGATTACAAGCTTATCAGAGTTCAATTGGAAGCTTTAACATTATAGAGGCGACTACCCTAAAATTAAAAGGTATCAGAATGATTTAGATTACTGGAGTTTAGCCTAGGGGATAAGCTTTATTTTATCATCTACAGAGATCACATCTAGAGAAGTTACAGGCCATCTGTACTGGCTTGCTACTGTCTTGGCAAAGAGATGAGCTGAATACTATATTTGATATGACAATACTAACATTCTATTTTAAGATTATATGCTCAGCACATGAGGTCATTCCTCTAGTCTTGCCTTAAGAAAAGAAGGTAAAAGATGAGGCTGTGAACATACCAGAGTATTATTACTCATTTTGAGTAATGAACAGAGTCACCATATAATTAGCGGAATTGCAGGCAACTTACACCGTGGATGGAGTTTGATGAGCCTTTTTTATTTAGCACATGAGGCAATAGTTTTACCCCACAATCAAAGTAACATCATGAAAAATATTTTTTAAACCGACGCTTTATGTCAAATTATTTAATGAAGGTAATGACCTTTCCCACGAACTTTATAAAACTGATTCCTTTTTTACCTTCAGGGGGCCAAAATAATTTGCAACTCACTGATGATGAAGTGATTATTTAACCAAATTACCTTGATAGGCGCAATCAAGGCTCTCATGTAAAGATTACTAAATCTGACAACAACCAATTTTGAGAGTCGCTCAAAAACATGATTTGAGGTGCATCAAAGGAGCACCATCACACAAACTAAATGTCAATAAGAATAATACAAAAATGGTAATCAATCAATAATTAAAGATGCTATCCTCACAACCCAAAACTGGGGACAGAAGAAAGGGCCCTTGGACATCCAGGTCCAGGGGTAATCGTCATAAGAAGGTGCTCTGGATACAAGAAAAACTCAAATGCATGAAGCATCTAAGGTGGCAATCAGACGCCGCCGCACTTTTTGATCTTAAAAGATCCATTTTATCCCTACCAAAATTCCCAAATAATTTATACTTTATCTTTATTTTATATCTTGATTTTTCACCAGATATAAGATCTCTTCACTTTATTACTTATATAAAATCTATTTGCTCTTTTTAAGTTTTTTCTATTTTCACTTATAATAGTTAAGTGAACAAATCATCAGTCTTAGTCTGGAATTAGAAATTAATAAGAATACAGGTAACCTTGATTGGTGTATCCCCCCTTTAGATCTGGACCACCTAGTGCTAAAAAAAGGATACAGGTAACCTATATGAGATCTGCTCTGTTTGAACAATACACTTGAAATCTCAGATACCTTAGAAATGAGGTTCCAAGGGAGAGTTGGACTGTATTCTTTTATGTCTCAAGGGCTAACGTATAATGAACATGTGAGAGAGTGTCAACATAATAACCGCTAATGGAGTAACAGTTTACAAAGATATTGATGTTACAATGGTTATCATCAGAGGAGAATTTGCTTACTGATATTGATTATGATCTAAAAAAGTTGTTGGGTGCCTAATCTATGTGGAGTATACCATAGAGAATTGAGTTATCCTTGCATGTTAAGCAATCTAAGGTCATCAAGCTAACTACTGGTATTCTAGGACCTGATCAAGTAGATGAGTTAGAGGGTAAACTGGAAAAAGAAAGTATATTGACAACGTTAGGCTTTGAGAGGTGATAATGGAAGTTATAAGGTTGGGAGTATCATCTCTTCTGGGGTTCTTAGAATGTGTCGAAAATTGATATGTCTGAATGATAAGCTATACATTCTGGCGGATTGAAAATTAGAGTTGAAGCAAGCCTTGAGATTGAGAAGATAATATATTGATGTGAAGCAAAATGATCATAGTATCAAGAGTTTGGCGAATCAAGGGGAAACCGCCAAAACCTTGAGATAGACAAAAACTCCCAATATGGAATGAATAGATATTTTTAAGCAGAAAGGCGGAATTGATCTAGAATACTGAGATAAGAGTTGAGTGGAAGAATGAGAGGAAAAGGTTTTTTAGTAGAATGCAGTTAAGTTCTGCATTTTTATATTATAATAAAAGTGTCAATCAAGGAGATTGCTCCATATCTTATAGAGTGGTTTTTAAGGATTGACAATCTGAATATTGTCCATTCCGTTGCTCAGTGGTTGATACTTTGTGAAAACCAGCTCAGCGGACTAATTCATATCTCTGAAAAGTTAACAATCACTACATCAGAAGTGTATGTTCCCTAGTTGACCTTTATCAAATAAATAAAATGGAGTAGCTTCTAATTGAGAAATGGAGGGGTAGAGTCTTTTTCAGAAAGATCATTGTTCCTTAGAAAGCTCTAAAGCTGCTTCTATGTAGTGGGGGTGGGCCAAGACTGGATGCTTCCAGCTTACAAGGGGAACTTCGTAGACCACCCTTGGAACAAAGTTCCCCAGTAAGGTCATCTCCTCACAAAAAATTCATTTTTCAGAGCTTCACAAAGTTTCCAGCCTTGTGGATTGCTGCCATTATTGCCTCCAGGTTTTTATGTTGTTCTGTGGTAAGTGTGTAAATTAGTGTATCATTAAAATATGCAACAGAACAAGAGAAGTGGAGATTGCTAAGGACATCCTCATAAGGCGTTGGAAAGTCGCTAGGCAATCTTTTTAATCTGATAGACATCATATAAATTGGAAGATCCCCCTCCTGGTGCAAATGGCGTAAAGCACTCAAGGGCTTCCTTAACCCTTACTTCATCTAAAAAAATCACCAAACAAGCTTTGAAAGAAGCTTTGACTTTGAAATTTCCTGTTCAGTGGATTGTTTCGGTGTTGTCAGACATTCTCCTTTTTGATCTAAGAAAAAGAATGTTGAAGCTAATGTTCCTGATTCTGCTACTATGATTGGCCCATTATCTGCCAAATTTTTAGATAATAATGTGGATATCAACGATATGAGTACCCACAGCGAAAGGACCTTAGTGAATTCTTGGTGGAATCCTAACAACCAGAATAATATGATTTATCACAAAAATTGGCTTAAAATGGTAACAATTAATAATAGAAATACTCTGACTCCTCAGTCAAATATGAGGAGTATAATATCACACAGATCAGAACCTCCGCAAGGCAAGAGAATGTTACCTGTCAATGATTGGGTGCAAGTCAACCAATCATTATCATCCAAGTCTAACCACTGCCAAGGTGCAAATATTTTACTTGAGGATGATAGGGTAAACATTAGCCAATCATTACCATCTGATTCTGACTACCGCCAAAATACCCAATCATTACCATCTGAGTCAGACCACCACTGAGGTGAAAAGATTTTACTTGCTGGTGATTGGATACAATTCATCAAATTGTTGCTGCACGGGTCAGTTTTACCTCTAAAAAGTTTTATCTTTGATCTGATAGGCCAAAAACCTATATTCCCTAATTTTGGAAGACTGAGCTTTGCATTCTTTTGCCTCAAATATTGATGGTCTCAAAATTTGAACTAGTTTAAATAGGAAAAGCTAGTAATGACAAAGGGACCTTTTCCTAGTTTTGCCGCGCTTATAATAATAAAAAATATAAAAACTTTAAATAAACATTATTTTATACTTTTATTAAAAAGTAAGTTTCTCACTCTGAGGAATTGTTTGTGGCCTCCATTCGCGGATCCCACAAATTGGTGTTCACTAAAGGGGCACATAAAGGAATATGGGCCACGTCTAACAAAGCCCCCTGAATACTTCAATAAGTATTAACAAAATGAAGACTGTCAACATGAGCAGCTCTCCTGACTTGCAAATAGTTGCTCTCGAGAAGCAACTAGCCAGCTCTTTCTCCCAGCTAGTGTTAAGAGATAGAGATATAAAAATTTTTACTAATCACATGTCATATTTAATTCAGGGCCATAGAGAACCGTCTTCCTTATGGGCAAAAACAACTGGAGAAGCAACGGGTATAAGTATTAATAATCCAACTTTTCTCTAGAATAGCATCTAGTGAGAAACCAGGATCTTCGTTCTCTACTTCCATGTATATAGAGTGAGAAGTTAATCTAAACTAAATGAAAACTTTCAACTGAAACTTAGTTCATACTCATATGGGGATGGAGCTTGGATGCCAAACTAATATCAAAAACAGCCCATTATGGGGCAAGAGAAGTGAGAAAATCAAGTGGAAGGTCAGTAGGGAAAGGAACAGATAGGCTAATTTGAGCTTAGGGCACCTCATGTAATTTTGTCACTTAGAGGTTATTCCCTCTCAAGACCTTCATTTCTTTGGACAAAATTTTTTTAACTAATTTGAAATGCACCTGCTGGCGGCGCCACCACCCCACAACCAATGATTACAAGATATTATAGTCAGGAACTATCGAAAACTGGTCACAGAAGCAAAAGTGACTCTCAAATGCTGCAATGGCTGGTTCATAGCAAGATAATTCATAGTCTCAGAGGATAATCCAAAATTAGGAGAACTCAAACATTGATAAGTCCAAGTAGTGAGTAGTTAACAGATTCCTAAAATTTCAAGCTTTATAATAGTTAGGAGCGCCTGCAAAGTAAGAGATGTGTCTTAGAACAGATAATATTAAAAATAGGTAAAAATATGCCAGGTATTCATTGGAGGATGAAGTGGCATAAATTCTTTAGGAGAAGTAGGAGCCTGTATGAGATGTGGTTTTTGGTAACTGGAAGGATACCTCTCATTGATCTTTTAATCATACTGGATAACTCTATTTTATCAATTGACTAAGTAGGAAACTGGGGTACACCCCAGTGCTCCCCAAAAAAGGGGGAAAATTGGAAGCATAAATTTGATATTATTCTACAATTTAATTAGTGACCACTTCTATAATATCCAAAGAGAGTGGAAAGTGCCAGAGCACATTTCCAGTTAGTTGTTTCAAGGTTTCAAATAGTTTGAAGTAAGTCTTCTATATTAGCTGAGTTTGACAATGCCCAATGGATGTTTTTAAGCGCCAGGGGCTTATCTGCGCTGACTAACTTTATATGAGACGCCCTAGTCATTACTTAAGAATTTATTGCTCTATTAACATACCAAAGGCCCTACAACAATCTAAAAGGTTGCAATATGGGCAAATATAGGTTTTATTTGGCAATTTCCATGGGAGGGAGAGGCAAGGAGTGCGACAACCCCTCCAAGGTTCACTACTGGATAGTGTTATGTTGAAACTGACTTTAAAATAAATTTAAAATATAAAATGAGGTAATCATGGAACATATGGTGATAAATAACTGAAATAGAGGATTGCAGATTTCTGCGACAGAGCTGCAGCTATAATCATGTAGGAATCATCTA
The DNA here is from genome assembly GCA_022478985.1 of Massospora cicadina. NCBI lineage: Eukaryota > Fungi > Entomophthoromycota > Entomophthoromycetes > Entomophthorales > Entomophthoraceae > Massospora > Massospora cicadina. Next base: position 49,666 of record JAKSZP010008165.1, on the reverse strand, counting down.
CAAACTCGCAGGAAGGTGGGGAGTGACTATGGTCCCTAAAATTGGAACTTATGCTTGACATACTCCAGAACTAAATCGTAGATGGCGGCATGAAGTGTTAGATAACTTTTGCAACAATCAGCATGTTGTAGAGGAGGGCAGATAACATGACAAAGATTATATGAAAAATTTCTTTATTAGAAGGAAATTAATGGAAAAATATTGATTGGCAACCATCCCTAAAAAGGGTGAGAGTTATATAGTAGCTGGTTTAAAAAGGTTTTATCAGGAATGATGCATCCCAGTTCAGAGTTTAGGACCCTGAATGCTAGGTGATTGGGTTCATGTGGGGAGATATAGTGAGAACATAATCTTGACCAAGTTGTAGAAGTTTTGATGATGGTTTGGGGTACAATTAAGGCTGATAACTCTGGCTTTGCATATATTTTCCAGATCAGGGACTTGTCATAGTTGTTTCTTTTTTTGTTCTTGACTTGTAAATTTAATAAACAGGCATTAGTGTTGGATTTGAAGGTTGGGAAAAGGCTCGGAGTGCTGGTAGCCTCATTTATAATAATATAGGTGAGGAGCGTGCCTCACCAGTTATATGAAAAATATATAAAATATGTAAATAAAGAGGTTTTTGCTTTTATGGGTTTTATTATGGGCCACACGGGAGTAAAAGAGAGAATCCCATATAATAAATCAATATCAGTGTTTAAAGCATCAAGGTTCACATTCAGATAGCTTGGGAATTTCCAAATTAAGTAATATGCGGTTTTAGTCTATTGAAGCTTGAAAAACTTGCATCTCTTTGGCAAAACGATGGATGTGGAATCACTATTGGCTAAAACGTACCCATGAGGTAACAATTTAATGTATCTTAGCAAATCCCCATCCAAGAAAATCTTTTCACCTTGGGGGACCCTGCCACGCCTATAAAGGGGGGCTATACCCGCGTAGGTGCTGAATGGACCTGGGCATGGTTGGGGAAGCACCATCTGATAGATGCCCCATAGTCCGCTATGTGGTCGGAGTAATCTGACTATTAGTTATTGATTTATTTGCCTGAAGAGGAGTCTAATTTGTGAAACCCTTCTTTGCCAGGTTCCACCAAGAATCGCCAGGGTCTTTTGGCAGACTAATTAAGTAATTTATTAAGTTTGATTTCCTCATTGTTGGGACTCATAAATGCCCAACATTGCCTCTATTTGGCCGAATTTCACCCACAACATTCTTTTTCTGAAACCTAGGAGGCAAATGTCCAATAATTAGAAAGAAATAACCCAGAGGTTTGATCCACGACCCATAAAAATTTGTGAATGTATCTGCCTTTCCTAATGATAGGGAAGACTTGGGGGAGCATTTGAACGACTTTCTCTGTACTTGGAGCAACTGGCTTTAAAGTTGGATGAGTCTTTGAATTCTACTGGAGACACTTGACCTAAATCATCTTGCACAATACTTTAATCATTTTTAACAGATTAGAGAGCATAAGGGAGGGCTTGAAGGAAGTAAATAAAGGGGGGCAGGGCATTTACCCACTTCTCATTAACCACATGTGCCTAGTCAATGAGGTGCACCAGAGGGGCCAATGAAGGCTGGGGTCCTTTATGCGCTGGAAAAAAATTTCTACCTGTCTAGATGGAGGGGTGATACATTATGACTTAAATAGCCTACTCAGACTTAAGCAATATGTTTACTCTATACATTGATGTAGTTTATTAGGCTTGGTGAAATACTTGCACGATTAGATAAAGAAGGTGTCAAACTCCCTATTGAGTATTACTCTAATGTCTACACAAGAGCAGGAAACCTACAGTGTATAAAATAAAGAGGGTGCATGGCGGTGGTATGAGCAGTGAAGCACTTTTAATCCTGCTTATATATGGATTACATTTTAAAGTTGTATCAGATTATGCATCACTCCGCTGGCTGCACAACATGGAGGATCTAAATAAATGACTGGGCTTTTGAGCAATACACCTCCAAGGGATCTATTTCAATATCATACACAGAGCATACAGCAAGCATCTCAACTCTGATAGACTGTCTTGATTAGCCGAAGTCCACCTCTTAGCGTACAATAGCATATGTTGAGTGACCTGACTTTGTTACCAGAAGAGGAATGATAAGGAGAAACTGATTAAGTGAAGACTTTCCAAAGAACATATTTCAAAAAACCTAGCATATTGGAGGGAACCTTCAGAATATTAAGAACAAGTGGTAAACATTTATCCACCTGCCGATCAGATGTATTTTTTATAAAAGCTCACAAGAATGTTGACCATTGAAAATTCTAAAACACTTTAATATACTTATAGACTTATTTAATTAGGATCTTTTATAGAAGATGAACATTAGGCCAGGAATACTGTGTACCCTGCGCAAGTTTCTGACCTCTCATGAAGAGCTTTGAGTTACTAGCTAATCTTATCATAAGCCAAACTAAAACCTACACATTGACATTATAGGACCATTGCATACTGTCAGAACTTAAACCTCGGCTGAAGATGAATTTTAATAAGGTCAAAGTATATTCTCAACCGGCTATTTCTACTTCAATTCTTAATAAAAAAGTTAACAGAGGCACCAACCTCTGAACTAGCAGATAAAAAGAGGAAAGATCTAGAATCATATCAGACTAAGGTGACATAGAGATCTTCTTGGAGGTATCAGAAGATTATACTAACATAAGAAAGATTTCTCATTCAGCGCCTCTTCATGAGACTCAAAAAGATTACAATGGTTTTTCCAAAAGGAAAATTTCAGGTGTAACGGACTCAGTACCCTATAAATATCCAAAGCTTTTAAGTAAAAAAAGATATCGTTTTTTGTTTATATGCTTTTATATGCTTTTATATAGGTTTTATTGAGGTTATTCAGCAAGCCTTAGCCATCAAGATAGTTAAGTTCCTTAGTTAAACTTTTATTATTAATAACTACGTCAATCTTTGAGAAACTTCAAAGTTTTTTCGTTTTCCTGACCCTCATATTCGTAATAGTGAAAAATATTAGTGCTCCCTGCCAGGGTTTGCGATTTTTTTGTTAAAAGATTGATAATGTAAAAGAATAAGGATCATAATCCAGAATACTAAAGCTCTTAAGATAATGGGTTTAGAAGCATTAATGTTGGATCATAAATGCTCGCTACAAAGTAGGCGTCCCAGTCCCAGCAACCCTTGAGTTTATGGTTATTTAAATTGGATAAGTAACCCTTTTGAACCAAATCAAGTACCATAAAAAGAATTTCCACTAATAAGCCTGATCATACAACAACTGCTTAATGGTTTTGTATCTGAATGATGTTCTAGTCAAGTTAGTGAATCATATCTTTCCTCCAAGATTAGTGACCTTACTTAGATCTTAGTTTACTTGCCACCAAGATAGGAACCTGAGAATATTAGTACTTCAGAATTTTTTGCACATGGCCATCTTATATATTATGAGAATTTTAGAGATACAACACCTAAAAGTACTGTGACAACTTGACCTGAATCTAGCTTCTTCCTTAATCTACCTATAAATTTGACCATCTGTTTCTTATTTTATGCAATAAAACCAACGGGTATTTTTGAAAATTAACATATATCAAAAACTCAATGCCAGATGACCTTATGGGATGAAGGAGCTTTTGAATAATCTAAGTATCACTTACAACTCAAGTGAATGCTGATGTTACTGAAGCTTACCTTCAAGTCAGACAGACTATACGTTTTTCTTAGATCATACTTTCTGACCATGAAGAACAAAGGGTTGAGTTTTGAGCAGTTTGAGGAAGCTCTACAACAATCCCATCCAAGGTTGTAAGATCCTTCTGGACCTGAAGCGCCCTCAGGCTACCAAAGTCCTCATGGGACGTTGGACCACTGGGATCCTTGGGATTCAAGAGTATTGTGGGCCTATAGGGTCACCAGGATCAACTTGGCTACCTAGTCATCCTGGGGCTATCAGTCCTCTCAGGCCGCTAGGGTCACTTGGAAATGTCGGCCCTCCTAGGGCACCAGGATTGGAAGGACCTACCAATTGTCAAGGGGAAGCTGAGCGTCTTGAACCACCAGGAACTTCTACCCCTCCTGGTCCTCTTGGACCTACCATAATTGACTCAAAGATTACGCTTCTCAATCTTGATAGGTAATATCCAGAATGAAATTTGTAAATTAGTAACTTAGTTTACGGCTTTAGCTAACAGCTGTGATGTGAATCTAGAAGGCTGACCTCTCGATCCTAATATACTTTTAAAGATTATGCCATTGAGCTCATAAATGTTAGTTGTTTCTCCTGATTATTTGGTGTTTAATTGGACTACATCAATTACCTCTTATCTAACTTATCAGTCATATTGGTGCATTAAAAATTGACTCTCTACTAAGATTGTTATAGAAGCACAGAAGCTAGAATTTCAAAAGCTTAAGAAATAATCTATTTAAAAGGCTACCTCTACCACAATATTGAGTCAATAAACGGACCTACAGAAAGATGTGAACAAATAAAGGGCTCAAATTGATAAACTGTGACCACCGAGTATAATATATACTGTGTCATCAACTTTGTACTTCTCGCACAAAATAAAATTATATTTTAACCACACCTGACTCTACTTTAAGCCAATATTTAAGGGAAGTACATCCTAAGAGAAGAAAGTATCGCCTCTTTTTTATATGCCTATGAAATCATCATGGAAGAAGCTACTAATTGGATGAAAGTTAAAATCTTTCCACATTAGTAGGTCAATTTACCAAGAATTTATGTTTTTCATTTTAAAAATAGCCAAGGTTGGAGCCAAGTTAAGAATGATTGTTAAAAAATTTAGAAAACGATCAGACTTTATCTTGAGGAAGGAAGCCTTAATGGATATTCGCATTGAATATGGAGAAACACCAGACAATTTTTAGATCAATTTTACTATGAGCCTCAGACATTGGTTGCTTATGACCGTATCTCCCTTGATGGTACCATTATGGCTGTCTTATCAGCAATGGTGTCTCGCCCTGAACTACAATTACATATCAGCGCGGTAAAGATAAACTTCCCAAGAATCTTAGGCATCAAGAAGGCTTCTGTCGAGATTCCCACCAGTTAATGCCAGAAAGCTTTCAAACCCAGCTACTCTCATAACTGAATTCTTCAGGTCAATGCCCTTGCCAAGAAGGGGTCTAATATGAAGAATATAATGTACTTACTGTGGATGCCGTTGACATAATATCAAAGAATGCTACAAGAGAATTGCAGGTGAGGTGGGAAAAGCCCTTTCAAAATAAAGGGAAATGATTTTAATGTTGCCAACCATCTTAGGCCTAACTTATTAACCTCTCAGGCCATTGCATCTTCTGCCCCACTAAGAGCGATTTTGCTGATATTTGTATCAGAAATAAAAAAGTGATTTTCATTACTTTTGTTCTATCTGTGACCCTCCAACCTCTTTCTTTACCCTAAAACCTCAATCTTGGGACTCAGTCATCAAAATGGAAGTTTATGTGTTCAAATTAAAAGTTAAAGCCACTGTTGAAACCATATTGCCAGTAAATTTTATATCCTTTAAGCTGGTCAGTTAAATTAAAGTTGACCCTGAGCTTCAACATAACGTTGAATATGAAAACGTGGGGCCCCAATGCATTAGGTCACTTGGTGCTTATTCAGCCTTACCCAATTGTTTGTGAAGCTTCATACTACTGGCCCTGATGTATTTCTCAAAAACAAAAGCTACGACTTATTAATAGGACTCAATTTTTATTAGTTTATACTGGAATCATCGATATAGCTGAGTCCCATTTGTCTACACTTGAGTTCTTGTACCACTTGTTTCAAACGCTTACCACCAGGAAGGACAAGCTTAAGAAATAAAGAAGCCTTATGGAAGATGACTAAACTTCTACAATATCAGTTATCATGAAGTAGGACCGCATGTAAAAAATTCCTCCTCTGTCCACCTAAGCTCAAGAAGAAATGCCTTTATTTACTCTATCTCATGTAGTGGTACCATCTCAGGAGAAAGTCAAAGTAGACACTAGCATTCAATTCCCACATCTTACCAAATATTTTGGAAATTTTTGGGGTAGATAATACGTCTATCAAAAAAGTTGCTTTGTCTAGGAATTATTTATCCGACCTATTCACGGACTATCTCAGTTTAGTTAGGAATTACTCTAACCACTCGCATCATATGGAAAAACGATCCTATAGTTTATGTTCACCTGCTGCCTGTTGACGAGTTAATTAGCATGCATAAATTTGGTATTCTTCAATATTTCAGGCTAAAAGATCTCCTTACTATAGCTGCCACTTAACATATAATCAGCTCAGACCTTACTGACGCTTAACAAAAGGATGGTGAGCGACTCTTAGTGAATATTCTAACATCTTTTCTCTGGAACCTACAATTTGGGAAGATGAGCAGAGTGATCCATTGGGTAGATACCTGAGATGCTCCGCCCATACAAACCAAGCCTTATCAAAAATCTAAGGTGGAAGAAGAACAAGTAGCCGTCAAGTTGAGACAACATCTGGAATCCAGCATTTTGAAGCTTTCACAGAGCCCATGGGCTCACCTCTGCTTTTGGTGAAAAAGAAAGATGTGTCCCATTGCTTAGTAATGGATTATCACAAATTAGTTCAATTACCCAAAATGACAGCTAGCCTTACCTAGTATTGGCAATTTACTTTAGATACTAGCCAGCTTGCAGCTTTTCCACAATGGACATAGCCAGCAGGTACTGGAAGATAGAATTTTATTGAAAGACTGAGCTAAGTGCGTTCTCATCACTAAAAAATTACTGTTTGAGCCTACCTGAATGCCTTAGGGGCTATGCAACGCCCTGCTACACTTCAGCGATCCCTGTACGGCATCTTAGGGGATCTGAAAATTTTCTGTGCCATGGTATATTTTATATGGTACAAAAATATTCTTCTAACCTTTTGCCTCCCATTTTAGTTAAATACAACAGTCATCAAATGTCTAAGAACAGCGTCTTTTTAAAGCCATTAAAGTGCTCCTTTTTCAAGAATGAAAGTAGTTTTTAGGTCACAAGGTAACAAAAGAATATATCCAAAGACTAAAGATAAATTTACTGGTCATAAATAAGAGTACTCACCAAGAAGTCTGAGATACATCCAGATATTTTAGAATGGTGGAGTATTACTTACAAATTATTGCCATTTTTCTAAGCTCGCGGAGCCTTTGGTCTACTTATTACTGAAGAACGTGCCTTTCCATTGGAAGTTATTGTGGCTGCAATCCTTTGATGTATTAATACTTGCACTAACTAAAACACCATTACTAATGCATCCCAAATTCATATAAGCCTTTCTAACTTTTTAACAACACTAGCATTGTTGCTTTTGGTGCCATTCTTGTGCAACACGATGACAACCTAGTGAACCATCCCATTGCTTACTTTATTAAGACTCAGACTAAAGTTGAAAAAAACTATAGCAACACTAAGCGCGAGTTCTTGGTTGTGATACTAGCCATTATAGATTTCCGATTTTTTTCTTTACAAAATGCACTTTATGGTAATAACTGATCACGCCTCCCTTCACTAGTTGCAGCAGATCTGTGACCCCAATGACTGTTTAGCTCAGTGGTCCCTACAATTATAGAACTACAATTTCCCAATTGCTCATTGACCAGGCGCAATACACCAAAATGCTGATGGCTACTTGTGATTGCCAATTATGACTGTCTTATTCACCAAAGAGGACCGCTCATAAGATCTTCTCTTTTATTTTGAATTAGTTTATTAGAAACTTTTATAATCCAGAGTGATATAAAATGAAGAACATTTAATTTTACTCTTAATGGCATGCTATATAGATTAGTAAAGAAGAATTGGCTCACTTGTGTTCGCCCCTCTGACAAAATGAAGGTTATGGAGTGTTGCACTACCACCAGGAATAGTGCTTTGAGAAAACCCTCCAATGGTGAAGTCTCAATACTTCTGGGATAAAATGCTAAACTCAATATAAGATACTTAATCGCCTGTATTACTTGTCTCCAGCATGAAAAGCCCAACCTGATATTTCAGCATCAAACCGTTGCTTTTTTGGCCTCTTTTCACATGGTAATCATCAACGTTATAGGTTCTTTTTTTTAGTACTAGATGGTCCCGACCCAAGGGGGGGATTCATCGATGTAACGTTATAGGTTCTTTGCCCACAGGAGTCCATGGTCATTACTATATTACTGACAATGGACTATCTCATTAAATGGATTGAAGCTATATAATCCCAACAACTAACACTTAAAACTTCTTTATTCCTGTATCAGCAACTCTCCATACTGCATGGTAGTCCAATGATGCTCTTATCCAATAATGGCCTAAATTTCCTTCAGAGATGATTTGAGAACTCACTGCCATATTAAACACTCACCAAGATTTTTCAACACCCTATGATCCCTCCAATAACGGAGGTGTAGCATAAGATAATGGCGCTTTTATCTTTATTCTGAGAAAGACGTCTTCTACTAATCCATTATGATAAACCACTTCCTACCAAATACTCTACTTGCCTATTGGTCAGCTACCAACAAGTGATAAAGAAGTCCCCCTTAAGGCTCTTTATGGCAAGCAACCCTTTTTACCAAATATTTAACAACCCATGTTAACGCCAACAAAACCTGAAACTTCTATGGTTACTTTAAATGCTTTACTAATGATAATATCGAATTGTAATCTTTATCCACATATGCTTTGATACATACCACAACCAAGAATAATGGTCAAAGTAATCACAACAACCTTCCTTTCTGGTATATCACCTAAGAAAATTAGTAATATTCTATCATTATTGCCCGGGAGAAGAACTAAAAAGCACTCCCACTTAGTCTGTACCTATATTTTTTTGTAAACAAGTATCAGAATACTACATCATCCTTTTTAAAAAGATATGGCTATCTACTGGGTACATGGACGTTATATTCGAATTTTCGTACCCCTCCAACAGGATCTTAAGGAATAACTTTTTGCACTCAAATTGCAGATGAAGATGGAATGATTAAGGTGAAAGTCAAATTATTTTTCCATCTAGCAATATTTCGATTTTTAATAATAAGTTAACAAGGGCACCAAACCACTGAACTAGCAGATAAAAGGAGTTAGAACAAGTAATCATGTAAAACATAGATGATAAAGAATAAAATTATCAATCATGGAAGACTACACTGGCACAAAGAAAGTAATCCCATCCTGCGCCTCTTTCTGAAGCTCAGGGAGATCACGATTGTCAGTCTAAAAGGTAACAACCCAGTTTCAATAAATCCCAGTACCCTATATGTATGAAGTATAAATAAACAAGATATCTTTTTCGCTTATAATTTCTTTATAATTTTCCTAAATCTAGGTTTTATTAAGGTTATTCAAAAAGACTTAGCCACCCATCAGTTCTAGCCCCTTACTGAAAATTTATTAAAAAGTCACATCTAACTCTGAGAAGCTTTAAGTCTGTTCCTTCTCCTGGCCCTGCTATCCATAGTGCTAACAACTACTGAAGAAGTAGATCTAAGTTTATCATTATAACAATTAACCATTACACCTAATGGGCCGAAGCATAAGCATATATATTTACACCATAGGTTTAATATTCTAATTCTTGTATAATTAAGTTTTAGCGAGGAATGTATGCCATCAAATTCTGCTATCTGACAATTGCAAATCTTTATCTTTGATATAAAAAGAAATCTTAAGGATCTAGTTAGAATGTGATAGCAATTAATAATACAAATACTGCATCCTCTGATGGAAGTGGATAATTTTTATATAGAACCTTATGAGTATTTTTGAAGGAGATGGTTTGAACTCATTATCACTTATGTGGATCCTTAGTGAAGACATGCTAATCACGAGGTGATGGCTAAGTTTGTATACTACAAGTCAACGTGGAACCAACTGTTTCATATGCACTATTAGTATACAAACTTAGCCATCACCTCGTGATTAGCATGTCTTCACTAAGGATCCACATAAGTGATAATGAGTTCAATCTACCTTGCTAGCATCAGTCATCTCCACGGTTCTCATGAGCCTACCTTTGCACATCTGACAGAAAGAATTAGCTTATCAGTTTATTAGGTTTTGCCTAAATTATTAGTAAAATTAAAATATTTCCAAGAGTTTTCATGAGATTCAGAGATGAACTAAGTTACCAGATTCTAGCTTAGGAGTGAATGTCCTATTCTACCATGTACATGGAAGCCAGCATGAGAAGTTTCAAGCTGTCTGTAGTGGCCATGCAACTATCCTGAAAAATAAAGGAGCCAAATATTTATAATAGTTAATGACAGCAATATAGTTTATAATAGGGTACATATATTTGGCACCCTAGGTCATTCCCTAGTCTTGTTTTGGAAGGGAGAGTGTCATGGAAACTAAAACGACTATAGTGAGAATTAATTCCTCTCCATCTGGGAGGAACTTAGCCAGTATACAACCATACAAGACTTACATTACAAGATTAAAACGGATAGAGGAAGTGAATATTTAAAAACTAGAGACAAAGAGTATTATATAGTCAGAATAACGTCACATAGAAAATTTTGATACCTACTAACTTAAAATACTATATGAAAATGACAATGACATCTTCAAAGAAAATAAATTTTGATTGCCTTTTATACCTCTGAAGGGGGTGAATTTATTAATGGTTGAATGATGAAGGAGTAATTTAGTCAAAGATAACCAAAGATAAAAAATGAAAAAATTAACGTAACTAAGTTACTCTGTAGTAAGATATAACCTTTTATTTAAAAATTACCCAAAAAAGCAATTATGTGAAATTGAGGGTCAAATAGTCCCTGACTTAAGGCACATTATAGCAGCGCCATTGTATGAATTTTGACCTGAGCAGCATATTACTAATTTAGCTAAAGAAGAAATATACAGAAGAGGTATTGCAGTCCCAAACCTAGAAGCGTGGAGTGAGCAGTGGACCACCATACAACCTGGTTCAGGGATTTCACCCCAAGAGATGTAGCTTGCAGATAAAAGCTTTAAGTCATATAGATGCCACCACCAAGGAGGAGATCAAGAAATTCTTGAAAAGCAGTTTGTAATCCTACAAAATCGCCATACCCTAAAATCTTTTAATGGTAAATTATATTTATGGTATATCTTAATGTATTTTAAATTTATTTGAGGCATGCCAATCAGGGATGGACATTACTAATACTCAATGAGCAAAAAAACGAACAAACAAAAAAACAACAAAGCCAAGTCTCCAAACAAGTGGGGGCATAATGCCGCTAACCCACCATTGCAGAGGGTGAAGGGGGTCGGGAAGCTCACCTATATGCTTATTGTTCATAATAGAATCATAATGGTTGTAGAAGCGGACAAAAGTGGAGAGACAGGGCGTTGGGGTATCAGCTTGGTGGGGGTGTATTTGGGTGAAAAATGGGTTACCTTTCTCAAGATCAGCTTGAAAGACAGCCTTAACTAATTCAGTGAGATAAAGTTCAGCTTGAAGGCGAGCGTTTGAGAGTTGGGCAAATTTAGTAATATTGTTATATCTTGAATTTATGCTTAAAGTATAAAAAACTTTGTCTTTCTTATAAAAATCCTTATACTGCAGAATCTTAAGTTTATCCTTTGTCACTACTTATCTTTTGGTTAAGTAAAGATATCACCAGTAAACAGTCTGAAACATAAGGTACACATGAGCTCGCCAGTAATCAGTATTTATTCTAAGAAATAAGACTCTTGTAGAAAAAGGATACCTTAGTTGCTGATAATGACAAGGGAGAGGTTGGTTGAGGTATCCGTTGAGCCTTGTTATAGGCCAAAGTTCTGAAGTTATGTCTAAGAGTATCAATATGAATACCGTCAGCAGGGAGATGAGCTTTTATAACCAGAAATAAAATCTCCTTTGAGTAACATCAGATGAAAGATTTTCTTAGTGAGGATTAACATACTTTTAGAAGGTCTCATGTTGTCTATTCTGTGTTTATCAAAACCTCTTAGCAATAGGGCACCTAGGTTAATAAGGAAAAGGCCAATTTGTAAAGCTTGCAAAGATAATTGATTTATTTTTGGTTGAGTTAGATTGGGTTTATTTTGGGTGGTTTCGTTATTTTTACAATATGCTAGGCAATTAGTTAGGTTAAATCTTTTCTACCTTAGCTTATATCGGCTCTTAATTTTAGATCTCTGGTATCCAGCCTATTAAAACTTGGTGGTTTCTTTACTGTCTAGATAAAGATGTTTAAACACCAAAGCCTAGAATTTAGACTTTGTTGAGCCCCAATACTTTTATAGGGCCCTCATCATTCATAGAGGTCGTTAAATCAGCTGATCTAAGAAGAATATTGGTGTTTTTAATGGTAATATAAATGGAAATGGTTTGGGCGCTGATGTAATTGTATTGGCTTATCCTATGTTGTTTATTTGAGGTATGACAACCAGGGGACAGACTTTACCGATGCTCAAATGAGCTAAACTTATTAATAAATTAAATAAAGTTGAAAAAAGTCAGACAGATCCGCTCAAACTGACGAAAAATCAAACAAAACACATCAACCACGTCAGAAGTGGAAGCCACTATAAATTCATGGTGGTGGGTGAAGGGGGATTGGGAGGTTCTTCTTATTCTATTGTGGACATGTAGTGGCACAAAGCTGATAGCACTGGTTTGGGCGCATCATGGAAATGGGGGTCAAGATAAAAAAGGGGTGCTAGCAACTAAATGTGTGAAATAAGGAGGGTGATAATATAGGCTGTAAGTGCTTTTTCAGTCTCAAGGCTACTTTAGGTAGGGTGGCGATGGTTGCAAGGTAGCTGCAGTTAATGTGGGTCTTTGGGCTGAACTTTGCGACCACCGTAACTTTTTGAACTGCTAAATTTGCCACCTGATAGTACTGGAGATGTTTTTTTTATGTTTTGGAAGAATAGTACTAAGTAGGATAGGAGGTGGCAGGAACGTAGCCAGTACTGCACTGATTTTGCAATGGCTTTACGGGTTGGGCAACATTTGGGGGAGGCAACTGCCTCTTCATTTAGTTAATGTTCACTTTTGAATGGGGTAGCATCAGGGCGAATCACATAATGGGGCTTTGGGAATTGGGTCACATAATCATTATTGAGGTACATTTTGAATGGAGGGGGCCCAGCCCATTTGGATTCAGGGATAAGATCGCCAAATTCATCAACCTCAACTAAATAATCCCATGGATTTTAATTGAATTTGATTAGGTTGCTTGCATATGGGTTATCCGTGGCGTTTGGCTGGAAGAATGGTTTAGAACTTACTTTATTCTATTCTGGCTCCTGATTGGTGGTTTCAGAAGAATAGGTTCGTTGAGGTAATTTTTGGTTGGTTGATTCATTGGTTGCTGTGGCTACCACTTTGGGGGGAGAGGGGAAGAATAGTGCCCCATTAAAAAAATGCTATTAATCAGCCATGGGATCATAATGCAAAGAGTCAGGTGTGGATGCTAAGGATTGTGAGATGGAGGGGAAGTGCTGTTTTAAATGGTCCAGTTCAAACAGGTAGGTCAAATGGTGCACACTCCATCCACTCAATCACTAAAAAGATGGTATGGGGCAGAAGGGATAATGGTGCAAGGGGGGATTGCGAGGGCTTTTTTCTGTTGATACTGAATGAATAGCTGTGAAAGTGCGGGGGCTTGCGAGGTGAGTGGCTCCACTGGGAACCACGAAGTTTAAATTGGGATTGGAACTGTATTCTGATAATCCAGAAATAATTTTATTAAACAATATTTTGGGTAGTAGGTGGGTAGGGAGGCCTACAAACTGAACCACAAGAGTGGTATCAGTGGGTAACTGGGTATGAGTAGTTGGGAGGTGGGCCCTGGAACACCAGGGGGATGGTGCTGGTACTGCAGCATCAGCTTCACTTGAAAATCCAAGATCAAAATACCCCTTAAAGGGGCGGAAGTCAATGAAGCCTGCAGGCTGCATAACAGCCTGGGCTAATTTGATAAAGGCTTTATCTGAATAGGGGAACAAATTACCATATTCAACCTGAAGGCCAGATCACATGTTGCTCCAGGGGAGCACAAGAGGGCAACGAGGCACCACCTGAGTTCAGGTGAGATGTAAGGCTAAGTCCTTAGGTGTGACATAGCATGCTAAAAATTTAGAGGACTAGCCAATCCAGCCTGAGAACGTTTTGGCAATGGCCAAAAAATCTTAGGAGGTGGTGCGTCACTGCCCACCATGGGGACAGCTTGCGTCAAACTCATTTACATATGCAACTTGAATAGGGTGATGACGAGTAGAGCTGTTTTTACTAAATTTTAAACTACATTTCAATCTAAAGTGATTGAATCGAGAGAGAGTATTGTCTTATCCTATGCCATCTTCAGAACAGTGTTTTTTTAAAGAAAGCACTTCATTTATGGAACATCAAGTTTGGCTAAGCGGTGATCAAATTTGGAAAAGCAGTGTACAAGATAGGAGAAAGAACTTTTGGTATAGATAGCCTTTGACACACCTGGATTAATTATTATTTCTAAAAATCTTTAATTAGGGTAAGCATTTTATTAGCAAAGTCATACCCACTTATCCTGAATGTTGTATTATCATTTGGGTAGCAATTATCATAAGATTTTTCTTGATTGCAATTTTAGAAAGGACACTCTTTAATCTTGCTCATTTTGGATTTCTAATTGGTCTTCATTTGGTATGGTTAAGCTCTGTGGATTGCTCTCAATGAGTTTTGAAAAAGCACGATTGATAGCTGCTCATTGTCATTCTTATTTGCACAACTAATTCAAATGCTTCCTAACACCTCAGTATGTGCTCCTCAATTTGGTCCTCAATAAACTGATAGGCACAAGCCCAGATGAAGGGACTCATAAGAAAGGCACAAATTTTGTTCGTCATCAGTGAGTATAAAAAGTTGTAAAACTAATTTCACAGCCATTGTTATATTTTGTGACTGTTTTGTTTAATTAAATAATGTAAGTCAGCCCATTGACCCTTGATCACTTAACTTAGTTGGTTAACTTGCTGTGATGGGTTCTTTTCCACATATATTAGACACCAAGCGACCTTCATATTGCACAAGATCATCTTCACTGAGTAAATCTTCTTCTGAGCTACAAAATGTATCTTCAACGCTTCTTGAGATGTTTTAACCCTCCTGGCGGTATTCTTGTTGAATCTCTTAAAATAATCTTCTGATACGCTGTCCTAACACAAGACTTAACAAAACCTCAACCAACTCTTCATTGCGTTAACAACCAAGATATTATTTTAAACGAGTGCTTCATGAGCAGATACCAGACTGGTTTCTATATTATGCTCAAATATTTATAACTTGGCCTGTTTACTGGAGCTTCTCTTCACTTAAGCCAAATAAAAGTGGAAACAAAGGTTAAGTTTATAATTTAAGGAGGTAAGCTGACCGTGGGATTACATTAACAAAGGCCCAAAAATGAGGAAAACGAATCTAAAATAAATTTAAATAAGACTGAAACGAATAAGATGAGCGAGACATAATGAAAAACAAATTAGAAACTAATCAGATGGAGAATGGTGAACCATTATATGACCATGGTGGATGGGGAAGGGGGTGGGTGGCTCATCATCACCATCCGTGAAGACATAAGATGATAGCACAAGGAAGATATCAAAGGCGTGGGGCATCTAAAGTATGTGGTAAGTATCATTTGATAGGTGAGTTAAGATGTAAGTCAACTAAAGAGCCTTGATCAACTCAGCCATTCCATGCTCATCTTGGAGCCAGGCCTTAGGGAGGGTGATAACAAATTAAAATTATAAAAGTGATTGAGGATATTTTATTTAGAAAAAAACTAAGTGTTTTGTTACTTTTTGTATAAAATCAGAAAAGTAATTGAGGTGGGTCAACCTTGGGGCAAATATATACCACACTGAGATTTTTATAGCCAGTTCAGGTTTCAAAGATGAGTTGAACAAAACTTTCACTAGAGTGTAAGCAGGAATTACCCTTCCAGGCTAACCACCCTTACTTTTTGTATAAAAACAAGTTATGAAATAAATGCAAATTTATTATATCTGGGAGCTGGGTATAGCGATATTGTAGGGCTTCACAAACCCAAGTGAGTTTTTCTTGATTTCTTTCATATTGACGGAATTTATTTGGACTGATTTTTCAATTTGAAAGCTCCATCTCAAGGTGGAGATCCTTGAACCAGGGCTGTTGTGGCCCTTGCTTAATACAACTTCTGGGTCTGTGTTGACAATACCTCTTCTATTTATTGTTTCATTATAGAGATAGTATTATGCTGTTCAAGCTAAGATTCATACAATGGCGCTTCTCTGATGCGCCTCACTTCAGGGTTAAAATAAACTCTCAAAAAATGTAAATATAATTTTCAGTTAATATTCAGATAGAAGGTTTGTTTGATTTTTTTGTGTCAGGCTTCACGCTAATACTCATTTAGCGTTTATTTTAGGATTACTTTTTAGTATTTTAATAGATGCTAACTAATTTATTGCTGATTTTGACATTTTTTTTATTTACTATTTAATGCATTATTGAGATTAACTGCCCAAGGATATTATTATAATTTATCTATTATTTAATAGTCCTAAGGCTCAAAATTATTGTAGTACTAAGCTTTGAAGCACTGAACAATCTTCCATAATAATAGTGTGGTCACAATCTAATGGGTGCTGAATTAATCGCCCCATTAATGATCTACTGGCTGATGAGATAGGGAAGTTTGCTTAAACCAACTTATTATTGTCTTTCTTTTTCCCAAGGTTATATTCAATGCTTTTTTAGTGGTCCCATTAATATCTTATGCCACCTATTATGTCTTACTCTCTATTAGCTTCTTAATGGCAGATAATGGATACCACTTAAATGTATAACTATTATTGATCTTGGTTAGCCTTCAATAATGAATCGTGATTTACTCCAACTATGAACTTTGACTGTGCCATCACAATCTACATTAATGAATCTACTCCCGCCCTTCCACTTTGTATTTTCCTATCACTTAATATAATCCTTATATTCTCTTTAGTATTTTCGATTTATTTGAGGTATGCCGACCAGGGGATGGACAGTACCAAACACAACACTCAAAACGACAAAACAAAACTACTAACAAGGTGGGAAGCAGAAACTTTTAACCCACCATGGCAGAGGGTGAGGAGGGTTGGGGGTTGGTTTTCAGAAAGACTCACCTCGATCATGGGATGTAGGCTACAGTATTGGATTAGAGCAGAGAGCCAGGGCGTTGGGGCATCCACATAGTGGGGGTTGAGGTCAGCATAGTAGGAGTTTTCCTCTTCCACATCAAGATAATGATGGGAAAGTGTTTCAACAAAAGCTGCGAGGAGAACTTCAGCTTCTTTGCGGGCTTCAGGAAGTTGGGTGAAAAGGGAGATACTATGGCAGGTGATTTTGGCTGAGGGGTTGAATGAAGCAATTGTTGCAACATTCATAACAGCAATTTCAGCATCATCAAATAGTTTTGAGGTGTCACTGCAGGGAGATTCAGGGAAGTCGGGGGGAAGAAGAGGGTGGGCAGGCCATGCTGGAGCTGAGCCACTGACTGGGCCACTGCGGTGCATAGTTTTGGGCAGTGAGGAGAGGCCACCGCAGCTAAGGCGAGCTGGTGATCACTTTGGAAGGGGGCTGTATTGGGCAGAGGAATGAAATGGCGAGGGGTAGGGGTTTCATCAAAGTCAGGAAGGAAAAATTCCTCCTGACCATAATCACCTTGGCAGAGAGGTTGACCTGTATGCTTACTAATGAGGATATTACCTGATTCGTCAGTTTCAGCCAATAGATCCCATGGATTTTGGTTCACTGGAATAGTGGCATTCGAATTTGGGTGGGTGGGATTGGGCGAATGGGCAGCTACTTGGGTGCCAATGGTGGTCCAAGAATTGCTCTGATTGGCTGGGGTAGATTTAGGTGGGAGAGTGAGGCTGGAGGTTTTGGGGGGCTGATTTTCTATGTGGGCCCACTGAATGATATTGGAGGGTGGGAGGGGGCAGCAAAGCGCCCCATACTGAACCTCCAGAGGGGGGCTCAGAAGCCGCAGC
Organism: Massospora cicadina; assembly: GCA_022478985.1. NCBI lineage: Eukaryota > Fungi > Entomophthoromycota > Entomophthoromycetes > Entomophthorales > Entomophthoraceae > Massospora > Massospora cicadina. Next base: position 31,688 of record JAKSZP010008165.1, on the reverse strand, counting down.
AGCGGACTTGGCCTGAGGGCATGCTCTTTTTGCATGGTTGAGGCCAAAGCAGAGGGAACAAATCTGCAAACCATTATCGACCTGAGCCCAAAAGAAATGATCAGGCGCTGCAGCCACACTAGCGCGGGGTGGGATTTGTTGGGCTATGGTAGGGTGGTGTGGTATGATGGTGGCTGTTGCCCGAGGAGCAGCAAGGCGCTCTGCACCAAATGGAATGGCAAAGATGAGGTTGGGTTGAGTGCCATAAATCATGAGCCCCGCGACCAACTGGTCATATAAAACCTGGGGTGGAAGGTGGGATGGGAGATTTGCAAAGGATACCACCAGTGTGGTGTCAGAAGGGAGGCGAGTATGGGTTGTGGGAATGGGGGTTTTTTATAAATTAGAGGAGTTTGTGCTGCCGCTTCAGCATCCTCCTCAGATTGGAACCCAACGTCAAAGTAGCCCTTAAAAGGGCGGAAGTCTATAAAGCCAGCTGGCACAAAGGCCTCAGTGGCTAGGTCAATAATTGCCTTATTGGCATATGGGAACAAACGCCCATAGTCCACTATAAGGCAATAGCAAATGGCAGAGCGAGGGAGGGCGAGAGGATGAGGGCGAGAAGGGTGGACACGCGCCAGGTGGAGCGCTAAGTCCCGTGGGGGGACAAAATGGTTGGAAGCAGTGGGCGGGCTGTTTGAGCCCATCCAAACGTGCTTGCCCATGGGGCGGAAAATGCTAGGTGGGGGTGCACTGCTGCCCCACACTGGGTGGCAGGCGGCGGAGCCAAGGACATCAAAGAATAGGTTTGGGCAGATGGCTGTGGATAAATAAAACTTTAAATTTAAAATCGCTCAAAAGTGACTTATCTTTAGTATTTTAAATAGTACAATTTACTTAACAAACTTAACCTCTTATACCTTTTTTAATTAAAGAATTGATGTTCCGTTGGGACTTTGGACCAGCCTTAAGCTGGTTTAGCCCAATAATCTAATTATGTCCCTCAGAAAGCATACAGCTACTCTTCTCATCTTTTCCCATTTTCAGAAATTCTGAGAGTCAAGGTAACTTAATAGGGATTGTCGTTTGGTAAATTTTGATTCATTGGATGTTTCAGATGAAATTACTATATGAGCTGATCAAACAAATTCTTTCACACCCCCAAAAATTTAAAAGGGGGTCACTTTTCATAGTCATTGGTGGTGGAGACATCATCTTCATATTTGAACCTCCTCATTTGGAAGGTAAAAATTATTGTGGGTGACATCATAACAACTGTCTGGCAAATTTCTGAGCCCTTCTCTTTTTTTAGCAAAAGGTTGTCTGAGGCCATTTCTATTTTATGGATAGAAATTTCCTTTGCCCACGTTTTCCTTTTTGTATATCTGAACCAGAAGTGGGCTTATACTGGCGGCCTTCCTTCAAGAGCATGTTGAATTAATACCCATTATAATTTTGTATAATAAATGACACTTACCCTCCTAAGAAGAGACAAAAAGAAGGTCCTAAGGTGCCAGGAATGCACTCTGTTAAACGCTATATAAGTCTCATTATTATTATTAATCTTCAGATCCTCTCTTGGCCAGTAAAGTTGCTGAGTAAGTCCAGAAGGCTTCAATTTCTCAGAATAGTTTCCTCGTACATGGTAGAATAGGACTTTTTCTCCTAAACTGAACTCTGTTATTTAGTTCAACTCTGTCTCCCATGTTAAAAATTCGTTATAGTGACTTCAATGTTCTTCAATGTTTCAAAATTGTATTAATTAACTCATCATCTATTTCTTATATCCCAGGTGGAATTTCAGTGGTCTACAGAGATTTCAGGTGCCATAAAGGTAGTAACGCTGCTTCTCACCCATACAGGTCCTTAATCTTTTTCAACTATTTTTAAAAATCTCTTATTTTTGGCCCTTGATTTAATAAAGAGATTTAGCCAATGTATATATTTTCATAAGTATTTTGGTCCTTGTAAGCAACATAAATATTCAGTAACTTTTTAAGAAAATATATGCCTTTATTTTTTGGACGCATATATGCGTTTTTAGATTAACATCACCCTCATTTTTGGACGCATTTATGCGTTTTTATATTTACATCATCCTCATTTGTTGGATGCATACGCGTTTTTTGAATTACATAAACTCCCATTTATTGAACTCATATATGCGTCAAATCATTAAAATAGTTAAGAGTACACATGCTATCATCTTGGTAGGGCTAAGTCTTTATGTTAACAGTGCAGATGCTGAAGATTTATCCCATTTTTAGACTTGTAGTTTAGGGCCATTTTCTTTGATTTCTCTAATGTTCCATTCACTCATTCTATGCTTCCATAATAGAATGGAATATTTATTGTTGTGAGCTGCTTTCTCATTCCAACTAGATCTATTAGTTTTTATTACATCAGAGAAAAATAATCTACTATCCAATAGAAGAACCTGAGTGTTCAGTGACTTGCTATCACTTGGTTATACAAAAATCTGGCGGTTGATTCTGAAGTGTATTATTGCTGCTGATGCTATAAACCATTTTGGTGAAATGGTTATAGCTATAATAAAAAAATTGGATCCATTTTAAGCAGTAGTAACCTTCATTAGATTTTGTTAATTCAGCTGAAAGAGTTGCATAGGGTAAAAACACTGAACAACCAATAAAGGATATGAGAATTGCTGGCCCTTGATAATTATCAATAATAAAGGCTTAATAGGAGCTATTTCCCTATCGATACCAATTTAAATTAAAAATTAAACTTTATGGCTACCTGTTTTACTCTTTCTTTTAATGTCTTTCTTCGTTTTTCCAATCCCCCAGCATTCTCTCATTCACTATATACGAGGTGTGGCAGAAAAGTAATGAGACTGATTTTTTACTTACCAAAGTTTTTATTTTTTTCAAACATCAATCTTATCCCCTTCAAAGTAGTTCCCTTGGGAAGCTACACACCGAAGGAGACGTTGATCCCACTGTTGGTAGCAGCGCTGGAAGTCTTTAACTGGTATGGTCTGTATCATGTCCGTTACACTCTTTTGGATGATTTCTAAAGTCCCTAAATGCCGTCCTTTGAGGACATTTTTCAGTTTAGGAAATAGGAAAAAGTCACAGGGACTGAGGTCAGGTGAATAGGGGGGCTGGGGAACCACAGGAATGCCTTTTAAGGTCAAAAATTCTGTGATGGAGAGGGCAGTGTGACATGGGGCGTTGTCATGATGGAGCATCCATTTGTCTGCAATGTTCAGTCTCACGCGAATGACCCTTTTTCTGATCCATTTCAAGGACGTCTTTATAAAAAACTTGGTTGACAGTTTGTCCTGGAGGAACAAATTCTTTTTGGGGACGATTCCCCTTCTGTCAAAAAAACAAATCAGCATTGATTTGATCTTTGATTTGCTCATTTGTTCTTTCTTTGGTCGAGGAGAACTTGCAGTGTGCCACTCCTCGCTTTGCCTTTTGGTCTCAGTATCATATTGAAAAATCCATGATTCATCACCTGTGATTACACGACTAAAGAAATCTTGCTCATTGGCGATTCTGTCAAGAAGATCAAGACACTTGTTTTTTTGATTGTCCTTCTGCTCAATTGTGAGGTTTGTCAGCACCATTTTGGCACAGACCTTTTGCATGTGCAAATGTTTAGTCAAAATTTGATGAACGGTAAATATGTTCAAATTTAATTCTTCACTCAACATTCTTAATGTTAATCGACAGTCTGATCTCACAAGAGTGTTCACACATTCGATGTTTTCATAAGTTTTAGAAGTTGAAGGCCTCCCTGAGCAGTGTTCATCTTCAACGTGTTCTATGCCTTCCAAAAATGATTTATGCCAGCGAAAAAGTTGAGCTCAGGATAAATAATGTTCCCCATAGGCTTGTTTTAACTTTTCAAATGTCACACTTGCCGATTCTCCAAGCTTAACACAAAATTTAATGGCACAACGTTGCTCCAAATTACGCTGTTCCCTTTTGCGTGACGCACAACCAGAACACAACTTCATTAATAGCAGTCACAACAATCACGTAGTTAACAGAAGGAGTTGAAACTCGCACTGAGAGATGGGAGGGGGCTGATACACGTGCTCTGTCAAGGACAACAGCGCAGCGTTGCCAGATCGCTTGCAGTGTTCCCAGTCTCATTACTTTTCTGCCACACCTTGTATATGTAGTTGTCTCAGTTGATTCCAGCCCATCAGCTTATTAACAATTTAATCCCTACGATTTTGTGGTTTTGCCTCATCCTTGCAAGTCAGGAAGAATCTACTCTATTCACCAAATTGACTATCTAAGTTCAAATACCCTTCCAGCAATTATTGTAAAATCCGTCAAAATATGCTTTTCATACAGTCATATCAAACTTCTTGACATTACCCCCCCCTTTAACTAGACATAAAGCTCATATTGCTTGTATGCCCAAAGGAACTTTGCATGTACTCAGTTGATAATCTGACCACCCGTGAGTTCCTTAATATCATAGGCATCAACACAAGTCTTTTTGATTATCTCATATGGTCTGGCCCATATGTTGGTGAGCTTGTTCCTTCTTCTAAGCCCATGCTGGTCATAAAACAGGAAAAAGGTCTCATTCCCCAAAATGTGGGAGGCTGTTGCGTCTCCATTGGTTGGCAGCTGATCCCAAATCTTCCTGACTAGACTAATTAAATGTACTTAAATTTGGATTTTAATCATTTTGTCTGTTAAGGTAGTCACATATCAATGGGGCTTGAATCTGCCAGTATCCTCCACAGAGGAATAAAGCAATGATGGCAAAGATGGATGTCTTCCATAAAGTAATTGGAAGGGACTTTTCCCATCAACAAATGATAACTAATATTGTACAGAAAGACGGTGGTGGAAAGAAGGGTACTCTATTAAGAAGGCCAATTTTTTACAAGCTTGTAGGGGAATTTACCAATGTTTCATTGACCCATTCCACCATTCCATTAGAGTCAGGGTGGTATGAAGTAGTCAAGACCTCGTGGATTGCCATTAGCTTGTTTAACTTGGGCAGAATGTGTGACATGAAATTCGTTCCATTGTCTGTGAGGATAGATTGCAGAAATCCATGTCACTGTATGAACACTCCATAATGAACTTGGCGTTGGTGACAGTCCCAAATAATTGATTGCTCTTTCTTCCACCCATCTTGTCAAATGATCAATGGCCACTATTTTATACTTTGAGTGATTCGCACCAGTTTGGTAAGGGCCAACCACATCCAGAAAAACATTATGCTATGTAAAACGAGGCTTAACCATCTGGTAGGTGGTCTTCTTGAAAAATGGTTTATCTACTTGGAACTGGTAATAACAAACAACCATATCAAACATATCATAGTGCATACTCTCCCAATAGTAACAGGGTCGTAAGAACTCCAGTGTTTTCGGCAACTCTTCATGTTCAACTGCTCTATGAGCATCCATAATTATTGCTGGTGTAGCGGAAGGTTTCAGAAAACTCAGCATAAATTTGAAATTTGCATATATAGTTTCTATTGCGCACAAAGGTATCCTGTCACACCCCATCCAGCACTTAAATCACCAGTAGTGGCTCATCGTGATATTACCACAAGCATCTTCTCATACATTATGTCAGCTAAATCTGCTGTAATGGTGACCATTGGTAATTGTGAGAGATAGTCTACATTCTGGTGTTTCGCCCCTATACGGTGTAAAATCTCGAAATCATATGCTGGTAGCTTTAGGGCCAATCGCGCGTAAGCTGCCCTTCAGCTTCTTGCAGATTCTGCAGCCACTTTAAGGATGCATGATTCATGACCACTTTGAATTTACCCCTTTATAGTTAACCCAGAACTGTTTATATGCATATATTACCACTTTGTACTAATGCTCAGTCACGTTGTAACTACGTTCAGGACCAGTTAAGCTTCAGCTACAATATGCGATGGGATGATACACACGGTGATCATCCTTTTGGTACTATACAGCCCCTATGGCAGAGAGGGAAGCACCCATTTTTACAATAATCACTTCTCAATATTAGTGTTTTGCACAATGGGTGTGCTAGACAACGCAGTTTGTAGAACAAAAAAAGCGTTTTGACATTGTTCTATCTAATCAAAGGTGGCATTCTTTTATAATAGTTCAACGAGCAAAGCCCCATTACATCTGAACTTGGGAATGAACTGCCAGTAGTAACCAACTAACCCAAAAACACCTTAATGTTGTGCTTATTACCTAGCCGAGTCATTTTGTGTATAGCTTTCACCATGGCTGGCTGAGGACTGACCTTTAGAGTCTACCACAAACCTTAGGTATTCCAACTGCTCCTTAAAAAGTGGCACTTTTGTTTTTTATTTTGACGTTAGCGTCAGTGAGTCAGCAGAACACTTGTTCCAGGTGATTAAGATGTTCATTTAACATCCATGAGAACACATTAATATCATCAAGTCAGACTAGAACGTAAGACAGTTTCAGACTACCCAAGATTGTATTCATAGCATGCTGAAACGTAACCAGGGCTTTGCACAATCCCTGTGGCATATGTGTAGGCTGGAACAGCCCTTTTAAGGTAATTATAGTATACTTCTCTTGTTCTGCTGCTGGCAGATTGATTTGCCAGTACCCCAATATCAAGTCCATAGTGGAGAAAAATTTGGCACCACCCAACAGATCTAAAGCATTGTCTATTTGTGGAAGCGGGTATGAGCCTTTTTTTGTAATGCTATTAAGCTTCCAGTAGTTGATTAATAAATGATTGGTGCCATCTTTCTTCTTTACAATTAGAACTGGGGACACCCAGAAACTTTTTGACGGCTTTAACATTCCTTGTTCAACCAATTTATCTATCTCAGCGGATACCACTTTTTCTACCGCCTTGGAACGATGGATAGGCCGTGATTGGATAGAGGTGTGATCCCCAGTGTCCACCCGATGCATAGTTGCATGTGCACATCCTAAGTTGTGATCATTAATGCAAAATGATTTGGTATTTCTCAATAAGATTATCACCATGTCTTTCTGGCCCTCCAACAGGCCAGTTAGAGCACCACGTGGAACGCAGTCATTACACTGGATGAGGTTTTTAAAGGTAGCCTGATATTTTCATAAGAATTAGTCATTTATCTGGTGAGCTCTCTTCAATAGGAATCAGGTGCAGATAAGTCACCACTTGATGCCTTTGAACCTTCTTAGATTCCTTCTACAGGTTTGCTTTTAACACCCTCACTTAAAAACTTTTCTTTCTCATTGCAAACACTTTTGCAACCCATTCAATCCAAGACTAAATCTAGTTTGATAATCTCATAGAGGGGATTAGTCTGCGCCCATGTCTGGGAGCAGTTGGGCAAGCAAGGCAAGAGGAGCAGGCGGAAGGCCCGCGGCCTCTAACATTTGAAAACGCCCCGGAGAATCTGGCGGAATAGAAAAAAATCTAAAAAAACTGGCAGTCACAATTTCCTTGGAGATACTCGCGTGGCAAGCATGATGCAACCAGTACATCAACACGCCACATTCCCAGCCACTTTTGTCGGTGGAATTCAGAGTCCGTGTGTATCTGGACATCTAAAAAACGGCCCTATGGGAAAAATTTTGTGAAGATGTACACAAAATTTTCCCAACCGCGGTGTACGTTGCACCTCACTCCATGTCGCGTGGTTGGCTGGACCTAGGTTTCAAAAGTAAAATAGCAGCAGATGAGGCTGCAGCGGTGCACATAGTGGTCGACCTCCCTGAAGGGCAACGGGTCATCAAAACTAAATGCACCAGATGGACAAAATCAAACCAAATTTTCCTCACGTTTGTCTTTTTGCCTACTACAGTAAAATGTGACATTTTGGAGCAACACCTGAAAGATGGTCTCGCCATATATGGCGAAATACAATCTTTTGAAATGCAACGTTTCACGCTGATGCCACACCTGTGCACTGGCAAAGCCATCGCAGTTCTGACCCCAACTGAGGAGATCGCGAAGGACCTAACCCAGATCCCGCACTCCACCTTTATTGATATCGCAGGGCACACCACCCACCCATTCCGGGTAACCGTGGACAGCGCGCCCCCCATTTGCACCCACTGTGATGCGTTCAGCCATAAGGCACACGCGTGCCCCATCAAAGAGGGCGTTACATTCCAAGAGCACCCCTTGGTGGCCATGGCCAGTGGAGAGGCGCACTACGAACAACCGCAAGCACCAAAGAAGCTTTCCCGTGGGGAGCACAAGGCTGCTACCTATTGGTAAAGCCCATCTCCCACAGGAGTGGAAGAAGGCCAAGCAGGCCCATAGGACCGCGGCCAAGGAAGCGGCCAAGGTCACCACCACCATCCCACACTCACAACGCCAGGAGGACATGGAGACCTTCGCGGCGGAAGCAACTTCGGGAATCCATCACCCAATCAGATTGGGAGGCCCAAGCCAAATGGGCCACTCAATCCAAGGATCTGATGGGAGATTCGATCTCACCCAATCGCTGCACCCAAGCCCCGGTCAAAACTGACTTGGGACCTATCCCAACCAAAAAAATTTTTTTTGCCCCACTGGACGGTGCACCGAACTTATCTGCACTGCAAAAAATTCGTCTGACGTCGGGAAAACAAAAGTGAAGGCCAAAGCCAACGTGACCCTTTCTGCAAAGATTTACAAAAACCCTGATAGCGTTGCTGCTAATACCCGCACTGCTGTGAAAGCCCGTGGGGACCTGGAAGAGGCTGGTGGGCCAGGGGGCCCACCCCCTCACACCTAAGGTGCGAAGGGGGAAACCTTCACTCTAGGGATGCTGAATATCACCAGACTCAAGGCCTCCCCGTCCCGGGCTAGGAAAATGAGTTTTTTACAAAATAATTTACCCGTGGATATCCTGGCCATCCAGGAAACCCACTGTCCATGAGGTTCTGAGGAAGCTTGGAAAACAATGCTCCTACCATCCCTATCCTTTTGGTCAAAGCACTGTGGGGTGCTAATTCAGAAAAACAATTTTTTCTAGTTTACATCTTCAGAAACATTCCTAAATGACCAAGTGCTCGTTGTCACCTTCTCATGGGCCGATGTTGCATACACAATTGTCAACATTTACGCCCCAAATGGTGCACAAGAGCATCAGGAATTTTTCTCGTCAGTCAAATCCCTCCTGCTACCCCCCAATTCTTTCCTAATTGGCGACATGAACTGTTGGCTTACCTCACCAATGGACCGGTGGCTGCCCTCACCCCATGCCCCACAGGGTCACGTAGAACTACACGTTCTAAAAGCCACCCTTGGGTTAATGGATGCGATGCCGCGACATGCCCCACTGCTCAAAAACATGACGCGTCCCCACGTCCACAACGGCCAATTAAGGTCCATGACCCGCATTGACCTTATTCTAGTACCAGCGAAATTCCAACCCCACATCTCCCACTTCAAAACAACGAAAACGGAATTCTCTGACCACTGACTGGTCTCAATAACATACCACTTACCCATCACAGTTGCAAAGGCCCCACATTGGTGCAAAATCTGCCCCCCAGAGCTTGCGTCGCCAGGATTTTCCATGTGGGTGGAAGAGGCAACTTTGGCAAAATCATTTGTTGCACTGTTTTGTACAGACCCCATTTCCACATGGGCAACTTTCAAAGAAGACACCATCTGCCACTATCGCCATCTCTCATCCAGACGCTCACGAGCCACATTGGCGGTTATATCGTGTGCACTGGCAGAATTAGCCCACTTGGAGTCCAACATTCCAGCCTCAAGATATAGCCCTGCATGGGGCCAGAAGTGGGTGGAGGCAGCAGCCCACCTCAACGCACTTGAAAGGCAACACAAACATCGGGTTTGTGTCCAATACAGGGCCACACGCATCACTAAAGGTGACAAGTGCACCGCATACTTCTTCAAAAAAATTTTTGCACCACGCCAGAGCGTGGCCTGCACACAGGTGCAAAGATCGGATAACTCTATTGTGGACACACCAGCTGAAGTGGAAATCAAAACGCAAAGATATTACTCTGAGTTATACCAAGCCAAACCAATTCAGCCGGCTGAAATGGCAGAATTTCTCGACAGAGCTCATATCTGCACCATTTGATACCCGGAAATAATGAATTTAATTACTCTGAACGAATTATGGACTACCATTTGCGGTGCACCAAACTGAAAATGCCCAGGCCCAGATGGCATTCCATATGAGTTCTACAAAAAAATATTTTAAGTATATATCCCCATTGCTGCTAGCCTCACTCAACCAAAGCCTGTTGGAAACGCGCCTCCTACCAGGAGGACATGAGGCCTTTACAGTCACACTCTCCAAGAAAGAGGATAGGCTATACTTAGCCAACTGGCGCCCCATTTCTCTAACAAACACAGACACCAAAATTATAACAAAAATCATGGCTAACCGTTTAGGGACTGTAGCATCTGCCACCATCTCTCCAGAACCTTTCGGTTCAATCCCCAGAAGGTCAATTTGGGATAACGTGCACTCAGTGGCTAATGTGTGTCAGTCCACAGCCTCTGGGGCACTTGTATTCTTGGACCAACAAAAGGCCTATGATAGATTAAACTGGGAATACCTTAGGGCCTGCCTCCAACAATTCCGCCTACCTCCCCGCTTCATTAACTGGGTGATGCTGCTCACGGAATCTGCAACAATGGCTGTGCGCGGCTCAGGTTTCCTAACGGAAGTAGTCCGTCCTCAAAGGGGCCTGCGACAAGGGGACCCCCTGAGCCCACTCTTATACAACTTCAGCCTTGACCCACTACTGTGAAATGTGAATGCCCAACTCACTGGGGTCCATGTGCCAGGCCAAACCCCAGTCAAGATGATGGCATTTGCAGATGATTGCGTGGTGGGGGTGTCTAATAACAAAGATGCACGCGCGCTTGAAGCCCTCATCCAGGAATATTCCCGGGTAAGCAACGCGGCACTGAACGCCTCCAAAACCGAAATCATCCTCCTTGGTCGGTTTCAGAACTGCTGGGCCCCAGCAAGTAGTTCCCAACCCAGCCCATCTGCTCGCCAAAGTCCACGCCTTACTAACTCAAAACACACCGCTCCACTGGTGCTCCCCTTTGTGCCGCGACTTACCATAGGACCGGTACGCCATCTGGGCGTGTGATTGGAGGCAGGAGGATACGCGTCAGCAGTAATGATGTGCCATATACTGGACAACGTGACGAAGCGAATCGCCCCTCTCAGAGACCACCCTACTACCCTCACTGGCAGGGTTGTTCTTGCCAACTCTATGCTCCTATTCAAAGTCTGGTTTGGAGCCCACGCCATCCCCTTCTCCCCAAGCTTCTTCAAATCCCTGTATGCTTTGCTACAAGGTTGGCTTTAGTCAGGCCGCCCTCCACCAGTACAGCTAGAGGTCATGTTTGGCCCTCATCATCATGGTGGCATGGGCCTACTTGACTTCAAAGCCCATGCCGCCAAGATCCTAGGCACCTGGATCGCGGCCGTCACTGCTCCTACACTCCCATCCCAACACTGGTCCCACGCGGCCTGCTCCAACTTCTCCTGAGCCTTGGGCCTCAACAATCCATCAAACCCCCACTCCCTGATGAAATACCTCGCATCACACACATCAGCCACAGGTCCTCACGGGACCAAAACCCACTACAAACGAATCCTACTCTCCATGCGAAGCGCAGAGTATAGAATTCGTATTAGTGGACATACAACCCGAAGAGGCCGCCCCTCTCCTCAGTTCACACAAGAGGTACAGGGGCTACCCATCCATGATGGCGTGATCCCCATTCGACCCCAAGTCCTATCCAGGGTGGACTACCTGGACATGATGGACATCCCTTATTCCACTGAGACCCAAAAGACTATCTGGAAATACGCACACCATCCTCTGTTGCAGCCTCAAGTCCGCTCCAATGTGTGGTGCTGCCTGAGGCGGGTGTATCGTACAGCTGAGCGCTCTAATGCTTTACACTCATCCTGTGTCGTGTGTGGCCAGTATGGAACGCTGTTTCACCGCCTGGAGAAGTGCCCCACCTCTAAAGTAATATGGCGCGAAGTCCAACGTCTGCTAGGCCAGGATCAAACACATCCCTTCAGTCTGTCAAGAGATATGTTTGCTTCATCAATGGCCTCCCCCTCCCACCCTCCCTTCGTGCTCTGGTGGTTGCAATCGCCATGTGGACTATCCACACGATTGTCTTGGATGCCATCGCTGGATCCATCCCCACCCTCCCTGAAGCTGTCCATAGATTCCGGTCTCATTTAGTGGATCACTTTCAAGCGTGGATGTTTGGATATCTCCCACCACGTCGCCGGCAGCTGGTCTCCTCCTGGTTCCCAGTCTGGTTCATTAAATCAGACCCCTTCCTCCACACGTGCTCAATAGTGGCTACGCCCCCTACACACGTTCCCTCCCCTTCCCATAAGTGGCGTTCCCACTGGCATCAAGAGATAGCATCGCTTCTCTGGGGTGCCTCCCCTGGTACTAAGTTTTGTCTCATCTGAATCATATTCGGAAGTGTCCGTCCCATGGTCGGCCTTCCCCACAATAAATTTTAATTTAAATTTAAATTTTAACACCCTCACTTACCCTTACCCTGGTAACAGGAGCTCAGGGGGCACATAAGTTCAAGTCATGATTGCTGATGGGGCCCCATTATCCTGCCATATAGACCTTCTGGGATATCTATTTTAGCACCGTCCCTATTATAACCTGATGCCAAGAAGGTATTCTTAAAGCACTTGCAGCTTGCAGCAGAATACCATTCTACTTGTAAATCTGATTAGGAAACGCTCAGATACTCTGCTTCATCCGCCAATATTGTACAGTAATCAACCCATCACTATATGTGAGATTAATTTTCTGATGCGGTTTGGGTCTTCCAGGACTCCATTGGTGGTAAAATAGATGATGATTTGTTGTCCCAAAATGTTAAGTGTTTCTCCGCCATATCAAAACTGCTCTTAATTGCCATATGAACGCGGCTCCAATCAGCGTGTCATAATTGTTATTAGGCAAAACCAACACCAAACTGGATGCACCAACAGAACTAAACCTCAGAGGCAACATGCTGTAAGAAACTTCCAACACAGTGCTCTGTGCCCCTGCGGTCCCTTACAATACTCAGTGTTCCACATCAGGCTTCAGCAAACGCTTGGCCACAAACTTGGTGGATATGATATTAACGGGAGCGCCAGTATATATAATCGCCTGGTTTTTGGTATTTTTCATGAAGATATCACAGTATGTATACTCCAGATAAGAGACTCATTGGAGTTTAATACATGAATATACAAGGGCTTTTTCTTAATCTAGAAAAATGAGAATACCAGCACCAACATGAGATACTCCTGGGTAAATTTCTCTACTGTAATCACCACTTTTACACCCTCTAGAGCTTCGACATGGGTTGAAGATTTGCCATTAACTAACCATTCCACTCAAGGAGTTGACAAATGAATGGCTTTTGCACACCTTGGCAGAACTCCATGTCTGCATTATTAGGATCTCTCCACCGGCTTGAGGCCAATATATCATAGAGGTTATGTTGATATAATAAATCGTTGAGGTGAATACCAGGACTGACACAAGGCAACTCGTGAGAACCATCAGGGACAATTAAGTTCTAATCAGTGGAAGTAGAGCGTCCCGTCTCTACTCTTCTCAACCTTTTCGCTGTTCATTTGGGGAAACAGATACTCCATTGACAATCAGTTTGCCTGGACATCTAGCTGCAGAATGGCCTTGTTGGCCGTTTAAAAACAAGCATTTGTATTTGGCACTCATCTCTGCATCACCCTCATATATTGAGTCTGAAATTTAATGATGTGGTGTAATTTAGCTGAGGATGTGCTAGTTTATAATAATAAGGGCGGAAAGGACATTCCCAAGCGTTAAGGGGAAGTGTGTTCCCCAACAATTATAACCAAGTCGTTGTTCCAATACTTATGGGGCTTCAGTAGTGGTTGCAGGGGTTTTCCTTTCCACATTGGGAGCACTAAAAGTGATAGGTAGACGGCGTAAAGTACTGACAATTTTTAATAGCTCTGCATCTTTGTGAAGAATGTAAGACATAGCATTATATAGTTCTCAATATGGCTTAAAAGCTGCCATCATCACTACGCCCACCTCCTAATTAGTTAACATATTTGCTCCCACCAACACATGAGCCTCATCTGTGAAAAGCTCTGTAAAAGCCACCAAGCACATTCTTTTGAAACTGAATTGTCAAAAATATTGCCTTGCGCCACACCATTTTCACTAAACCACCAAAAAGGTGTAACGCGGTCCTTTCACTTATTGATATGCTATGAGCTATCATAAAGGAAACATGTGACCTGGTCAGCACTTGCGACATCCAAAGTGGATAATAACAGTTTAGCTTTTTCCAATTGGAAGACCCCTCTAAAAAAATTCAAACCTCTTAAAAAACCCATGTATGTTTCCATCATGGTTAGATGGGGGCAGCTTGTCACTGTAGATCTTCACCTCCCTGAAACATTATATAATTTACACTCTGCACAGTATATCCACTTGGTAGTGTTGCTTAAGAGATTGTCAAGTTAGTTGGTTTGGTCACCCACTGGGCACAGTAGGTGAAAGGCCTTGGTAAGCTGATTGGTTGTACTTTTATTTTCTTGGAAAAGCATTTTTTTAGCCCGGAGAAGTGTATCAAATTAAATCTTCAGTTCCACGTAGTGAGACAATTTGATAAACTGGGGAGTACCCCATAATGGCGAGCTGGTTGTGCCATGGCTTTTTAAAAATATGTAGCTTTTTAGAGTGTAGATCAATGGGACCTCTGTAGTGAGCGCCACTATTAACTTTTGCCAGATTTGGTTGATACCGCCAAATGGGTTGCACAGGTTAAAACCCACTGAACAATGGATGAGTGATTAAGGATCGCTGGCCCGCAATAGTTAATAATAATAAAGATGTAATAGGAGCTATTGATCCGTTGATACCAATTTATTTAAGGTTTAAACTTAACGGCTACATCTATTACTCTTTCTTCTACTCTCTTTCTTTGTTTTTCAAGCCGCTCTACACTCTCTCATTCACTATATATATGCAATTTTTCTCAGTTGATTATAGCCCATCAGTTTATTAACACTTTATTCCCTATAATTTCTGGGGTTTCTCCTCATCCTTGCTGCTCTGGAAGAATCTACTCTATTCGCTGAATTGACTATCTAAGTTTTTATCCCCCTTCAGTGATTATTATACAATCCAAAAAAATATGCTTATCATCCAGTCATATCAAAATCATAACAGGCAATAGGCAATGTTTTTATCATGTTATTAGATATGTTTGTAATGGTGCTGTTGGTGAGATTGACTGGAGCTCAAAGACCTAAATAAGGTCTGAAGCTTAAGAAGAGTAAACAGAGCTCCAATACTTGATGTATTTTGTCTGAAATTGACTCACAATACAGCTGATCACTTAAATATGACAAAATCTTTTAAATAGTGAATAGCCAACATTCTTTTGAGCTTCTATCACAATCTCTTTTATCACTAGGTTGGATTTATGGGTACCACTTGACCTTGATCTTCTTTTGAAGTTTTTCTCAACAGTAGGTAGCTTTGTAACTTCTTCTCGAGGCATTTTTCACTTGATTGCTTCTTCTTTCGATTACTCCTCTTTTAATCAGATCAGGTCATACAGGTAATCGATTTCATGTTATTGGAGGTGGAAAACTGGAGATTTGATAGTCTTCTGACGTTGATGTTTTCTGCATACTCTATGTATGACTTCAAAATAATACCCTTTAAGTTGTACAGCCCATCAGGCAAGGCGTCTGCAGGGGCTTTCAAGTTGTGTAGCCAGTGGAGTGGTTTACGATTTGTCATAACAAAAAGTGTACTCCATATATAAATACGGTTAAAAGTTCTTTAATACTTATATTAATTACATGCACTCTATTTTCAGACATAGTGTTGTTCTTTTGTGCTCTTATAAAGAGCTTAGAGTAGTGCTAAATGGGAAGATCTATCTTTTTTCATCCATTTGTTAAGAATCGCTATGAGCTCAAGGTCACTAGATTCATGTAAGGGTAAACGTCTTGTTAATTATGAATATGCTAGGTTTGGTGCTTTTATTAATCAAGCTTTCAACACTTAGAAGGCCTTCTCTCTGTCATGTTTACATGACCTTATAGAGGGGACCAACAGCAGGGACAAGGCCGGGAGGCAGGAGGTCCAGAAGGTGAAACTTCAGGCTCTTCCTGATCTCAAGCACACCTTGGACCAACGTTGGGTACAGGCGAGGTAAGCCAAGATTGATACAAGTGAGGTGCCTAAAGCCCAGCACCCTGTTTTGGCTCTAGGATTAAAACAACCAAGTTTCAAAGGAACGATAACAGGACTATTTGGTTAATTATTGAAAGGGGTTTGAAACCCGTTTTATTATGAAATTGCAAGCTCAGGTCAGTTTCAACTTCAGTCAATTGCTTGAGTAAAATTGATTTTGAGGTATGTGACCCTTTTGGATGGAA
Source organism: Massospora cicadina (assembly GCA_022478985.1). NCBI lineage: Eukaryota > Fungi > Entomophthoromycota > Entomophthoromycetes > Entomophthorales > Entomophthoraceae > Massospora > Massospora cicadina. The sequence continues at coordinate 15,314 of JAKSZP010008165.1, read as the reverse complement.
GCGTGCGCTAATTAATGCACCAAGGGTTGATACCACTTACACCAAGCCAAAATTTTCTGATCTGGATTAAGTAACTTTTCTTGAGACCAACGTTTCTCATTGGTCATCTTCCTAATAAACCTTAGATTATTTTATGTTTTTTTCATATGTTGACTTGGGCGCCCCTGTGCACAGACCTCTTTTAGGAGGTCATGCGTCATTTTAGCCAATTTCCTTTGTATAAATTTATTAAAAACTCAGCTACACTGCTGGTTCTACCAGGTTCCCTCCAAACCAATTCACCAGTGCACTCTAACCCTGTACCAAACTTGGTTATGAACTGCCCTCTAGTGCACAGCTAAGTTTGAAGAAGGTTTGACTAATTACTCCTATTATGCTCAACACTCTCGCCCTAAGTCTCTTTAGCACAAGCACCCGATTATTGGCTATTTTTATTATACTATGACTACTAGTTCCCTTGATTTGGTCCTGTGCACCAAGCACCACCACGCTGGGTTTTGGAGAGTTATAGACACTTTTTAACACTCTTTCTTCAGGCCCCATTCAACCTTAGTCTCCTTGGTTAACAGGTAGGTAAGTGCCACATTCAAATCTATAAAATGGGAATAAACTTCCAATAGTAACCCACCATCCAAGTAATACTTGTATGTTGCACATACAATGAGGCTGTTCCAGAGCCTTTATGATTTTAAAGTTCCTTCATGTGGTTTGATTCCTTTGTGCTGATCTCATATCCTAAAAACTACTGCTGTCTCTTCAGGAAAATGCACTATCTTTGTTTTAGCTTCAGGTTTAATCTCATTGTTGAATAAACACTTCTCATAATCGTTGGAGGTGCTATTGGAAATAAATTTGAAAAAATAATATTGTCTAGATATATAAGCACAATTGATAACTTCGATTCTCTAAGATTACTTACATTGCTCTTTGGAAGGTTGTAGGGGCGTTGTTAAGCCTCTTTGGCATTCTTGTAAGTTCAAACAATCCCTGACTGCTGATCAGGGAGCACTTCTTTTGAACAACATATGAGAGCTCCATCTTCTAGTAGCCACAGGCCAGGACTTTGGTGAGAAGTAATCTAATCCTCCTAGCACCTGGGGCATTGTCTCTTTGAGGGAGCGGGTACAAACCTTACTTGTTAACTTCATTCAGTTGGCATTAGTCCATAACCACGCACTGTGTCTCATCTTTTTTGCTTACCAGTAGCAGTGGCGAAGTCCATAAGCTCTTTGAGAGTCTGATTAAGCTGGCTTCCAAGGGTTGACTCAATTCTTTGGCAATAACTTTGTCTTTGACTTAGAAAAGGTATGGTTTAAAATGAACAGGATGGCAGATTCGGTGTCCATCATTTGAACTTCGCCTTCTCAGAGTTCATTTTCGTTTAGTCCAGCGCAGAAGTTAACGTTGAACTCATTAAGAGATCATGCAATTCATTCTACTCCTTGTTGTTCACATCTCCGAGTCCTAATTCATTAAAATCTCTAATAACGTGCACTATCTAGATAGCATCACAGCCCATCAATCTCTTTTGGGCATGACTTAACCCTTATCAACATGGATAGGCTGGGTAGTAATATCCACAATATAAAAATTAGTTCTTGTTTGTATTTGGTATCAAATAACCCAAGCAGAATTTTTAACTCTTGCTCTCTGATCTCATCGCAACTGTTAGCTTTTAGTTATAAATTCTGGAGTATCTTTACATTGATTACTAACATCATTCATGTAATCACCAGGTCTGATCTCAATGGCCTCAATAGCGCTCAGTGGTAGGGTTTTTTCTGCGGTAACTATGGCAGATAGTTGCTTAACGTCTTTCTTCTTATATTGTATAGAGGCTTACGTAAAATAACTGGGCAGTTTCTATCAAACAAGTCATCTACTTGAATGACTTGGCATCTTCATCCTTGAGCACCAGGGCAGTTGATATCTTAGTATCTCACGATGCTAGTGTGAAGTCAATATTAGGAGTAAACTCTAGTATAAACTGGGTGCCAAATAAGATATCATTTTGACCGCTGTTTAGAACCACTTCTGGAGCTGTTAGAAATATGCGCACAAAACGCAGTTGCAACGCTGATAAAATCTCTTAAGTCAAGCGTGACATCTGGTCCAGCTGTCCTGTGCTTGACACTATATTCTATGAGTGGCAAAGGTTTGAGATTCCCTATCAACTTGGAAGATATTATAATTAACAGGTGCTTTGATATTCAGTACAGATAAGACTTGAACCCACTTAATCATCACTTTGACCTTTGTAACGCTCTTTTCAAAATCCCAGTTATCAAAAGTCAGTGGCTGACTATAAAAAAGCTTCAAAGCTTTAGTGTCCTTAGCGGTTTTCATGGTATCTGGTTCTATGCTCTTGAATGTAGACATCATAAAATAGTCTTGTTTAATGTGTTGATTCTATTAGGTTGAGTGTCCTGTGACAAGCAAGTATTCTTTTAATCCAATTATGTCAAATTTAATAACTATATAAAGCAGTTACAGCCACATAAATAGGTGCTTCTAGCATGTAGTATTCAGCTCTGACTACATTCTCATCTTCATGGTTTTCCTAGTTCTGGTGTGGAGATCCACTCAATTTACTTCAGAGGTGGCATTTTCAGTGGTGGTAAAACATGCTTCCTAGATGAGTTCATAACCAAAAGCGCCGGAGTGTTCCATTTTATGGCACTTGCTGCAGAAAGGTTCCCTAAGAAGCTCTAAAACTAATTAGTTTTTGAAGTCTTATCTCTAGAATTCTTGTTTTATCATGAGAGAGTTATACATCCTTGCTTGTTCTTCACGGGACTTCCTCATGCTTTGTATTGCGTTTTATAAGTTCCTTGTACATTGAGCATGACCTCTTTGATAGCCTTAAGCGACATCTCATCCTTGATGACTAAAGTATGCATCTTTAAAGCGGAATGCATCTCTAGTAAATAAGGTAGCACATTTTTGCAGTCATTGATTTCAAAGATCCTGTTATCCAAAAGTGTAGAGCTACTAAAGCGTACCATGTGGCGTAGTTATCACCTGACTCACTATTTCCCATCTTTATGACCATAAAGTCTTGTTTCATGTTTTGAACGTCTTGATCACTTCCAAACTCTGACAGAAGAATATTCTTTCCTTTAGTCCAGGTTTATTTGGGTTGCAGGATTGCACTGAGAGTCTCTTGAGACACACGACTAGTGCAGTCTTGTACATGGTTATCCTTCTGACAATCACTTGCACTATCCATGTTGTTTTAGTACATCTATAGAAACCTAAAATGGTTCCCTCAACAGATGTATACATGATATTGAAGTAGGACTTGAAGTTTTTGTCCTCCTCAATAGATTCAGCATGCATCATGCATGTTGACTGGAAGTCTATTTTGTGCAACCAAGTATGTTGTCTCTATATGAATCGCTGCTTATGATGAGGTAAGGCATGGTGAAACTCGCAGTTGAGCTTTAAAGCCATTCAGACTATTTGTCAAAAGACGTACAGAATGGAGTTGTGCTGGCCTAAACAGTCCATATAATTGTATAAAGTGTTGATGTTCATTCCATTTTTATTCTCAAGGACAATATTATGTGTTCCGTTATTTAATATTTGTTTCAATCTTATTTACAGATGATGTCCCACTCCTTGGTATTGGTGCAATGCGGATTTTCTAGTGGTCTCCTTGACACACTCAAGTTTACTTTGTTAACCTTATACTTCTGATACAATGTTTAGAGTCTCAGCTATAGGTTTTCTCCTCTCACCAGGAGTTCTGAGGAATCTTCACCTAGTTTTACCTCCATATCCTCAAATTATTTATGCATTTTAGGAATCCCATGCCTATCACTCTGTTCTTATAATGTTACCTTGTATTGAGCACCACATTCGTCTCATTGGCTCTTGCTTGTTTGATTTAGCTGGCCTGCTTGCTGTGGAGGGGTTCTGTTCCAAACATATTAGATACCTGGCGACCTTCTGAAAGCACATGATCATCTTCAAAGAGCCATTCTTCTTCTGATGCTAGCTGATGTAGCATCGCATGCTCATAGGAACTGTATATTGCCATGCTGGTGCTATTCATGTTGACACTATTAAAAATATTTTCTAATATGTTGTCTAAACACATGACTCAACAGAACCTCAACTAACCTCTTCCTTAACACTAACAGTAATCAAGGTATTGTACATAATGAGTGTCTTATTGAGAAGATACCAGATGGGCACTATGCCTTCTGCTCAATTATTCTGAGCACATGTTAATTGCTGGCTGTTAAAACTTTTGGGATCTTGAACCCTCAATTGAGTTCCAAATGATCAGTTTAGGATAAGTTTCCTCATTAAGATTAATACTTTATTCGGCTCCCTTGTTCACCTTCACAGGTTCCTTATATGTGCATTTTTTGATTTGTTGATAATATGTATAATAAGCAATAGTAGTATGAAAACTATTATTCTAGTTGAGCTTATAATCTAATTAGTAATTAGGTCCAACGCCAACTTGGTGCTTGATCTAATATTTATTCTTTTAGATAGTAGTGACTTTTTCCTATTTCTTCCAGTGTGAACATAACTTAAGTAAAGTCAGAGCCTTTTTCCTTCACATCACGCGAGTCCATGGAGATCAACAATAATATAGACAAAGGATCTTCTTGTCCTTCTTTCTCTAATCACAAAAGCAAACATCAAGTTTTGACTATATATGATAATTGTTTTTTTAGATCTGCCTTTATTATTAGCTACCATGGGGATTTATAGGAATTAATTGCACAACTTAAAGTTTGTCTCTTCAATTGCAAATGGTAGCCATCATTTATGAATAACCCTCCAGGGTCACACAAAATGATGATCTTCCTCATTAAATATATTTGGGTTCTCTTAACTACTTGACAGTAACCTCTTCTGAGTTGTAACGAGAATGTGTTCTAACTTCTTCATTCTACTTCCATCAAATTAACCTTCTCTGGTACAACCTGCTTAGATAACGAGACTCTTACTCTTAAACATCAAATTGCGATCCTGAAAAGGTTAACTAGAAAGTTACTCCATGACAGGTGTCATTATTATTCAATAACTCATATACCTCTTAGTCAATTAGCAATTATTTCCAATTAATTCCTGCAAAACAATTAAGTTATCTATAATGAAATTGACCTAATAATTGCTTGCTTATTATTTAGGATCATCCCCAACAAAACACTCATCAATATGGAAAATTTAAAATTTCAGATTAATACATATACATTGGTGTATCTCTTCAAAAGATAGTTATTTTTTAGCACTCGTGGTGCTCAACCCAAAAGGGGGAGCCTCCATGCATCCATAAAAGATAGTTATCATATATGTTATCAATAATTTTTAACATCCACTAGTGGGATGAACCCTCTATTATATCAGCAGATTTGTTAAGTCAATGAAGCTAGGTAATGTGAGCAAAAATTCAACACTGGCGATCTCTTGACTTAAACCAAATATTAGTGGAAAAAAGTTATAGCATAAAACCATGTGGGTTATTATTTTGATGTAGATAAAATCAAAGTAACTTTATACTTCTTGTATAAAACAAGATAAAAAAATGTAAATTGATAAAACTTGAGAGTGGACTACAGCAATATTGTAGGGGCTATATAAACCCCTTGTGAATTTCATTTTAGTTTCTTTCTTGGTGACGGCATTTATTTTATTTAATGGTTTAATCTGTGATCTCCATATTAAAGTGATCATCTTTGAACCAGGATGTTTGTGGCCCCTTGTTCAACACCAGTTTCTGAGCCTTGGGTGGCAATACTCTGCTAATTATTGCTTTTTTACAAAATTTCAACAATCCTCTTAGGTCACGATTCAGACAATGAGGCTGGTCTATTTCTACTCTTTCAATAATTCTAAGTGACTGTTGAGATTCTGATATGACTGTACAATAAACCCTATATAGTTACGGTGGATAAGCTAGAATATTCCAAGAATGATTACCAATGTATGAATATTTGAGCGCCTTGGGATAAGGCTATTGGGTCTGGAAAGATAGATATTGAATTGCTTCCAAAAAGAGGCAATAAGGCAATAAGGCGATGTAAACATTTGACAAATATTTAGTAGATCACCTTGAACTAAGGCGATAGTGAATTTAAGAATAGCATACTCTTCCAGAGCCAATCATTATATGGCGGAACCAAATAGTCTAAACTAAAGGAGTGGTATCAGCCAAAGTCACTGGTATATAATCTAGATGGGACGATTGAAGGAGAAGGATTGTAAGTAAGAAGTAGAAAGCAAAGCAGAAGGAATCTTCTTATATAAATTTAAATATATAGTTTGATCAGAGAGGATTGCTATTATATTTTATTAAATTATTTAAGGTTTGTTTCAAGGACATATGATCCTCACATAGTTCATCCACTATTCATTAACTTTGATCATGTGCGACCCTTACAGAATATCCCAATGATTTTTTAAGATTATAACATTGGTGCTCACTACAGGGGGCCCATTGATCAATAACCAAAAAATATAAAATTCTCTAGTTGCTTGCAATGTCACATCAAGCCTGCTTTTATGGGGAATCCTCGTGGCTCACTACGCCAGATATATATGCGGAACTCAAACTTGCTTTAGATGTGGTGTTCAAAAAACAGGTGATCTCCTTCAGGAGTGGAACGATGTAATGAACCAGCTCAACAGCTCGTAAAGTCAAAATTGGGATTCTTGGACAACAAAACAGGCAACTTTCAAATCGCTTGGATGATACTACTGAACAACTGCATTTTGCAAAGTGGAATTTGGACGGTACCTCTCAATACTCTTTTTGGAAATTGGAAGAAAGTCATAGGGCTTCTTGGGGGAATTAGATTATGGAGAATATGACAATAAGTACCCAGTTGAAGAGCTTTTCAAAGAAGCTGCAGGTAGCATGAGCTACTCCACCCACAAGGGAAGCTCTAGAGTTGAATTTAGTTCAGTGAACTACTTCCCTCAAGTGATGGCTGTACTGCCCACTGAAGGAGCCCATGCTACCTCTAAATCAGCGGATAAGCTTCCCACCGCTGAACCAGCTTGTCTAAAATACTGCATATGTGTCTCAGCCTATCCCTTAGCACGTTCCAAAAGTGCACAGTTTTGAGCGGTAGGAAGATGCTTTTATCTATAGGCTTCCTCCATTTGATTGCAAAGGGAATATGCATGACTTAGTTAAACAGTTTGAGTTTGTGGCAGAAGGAGCCTTGAATTGGCAGTAATCTAAACTGTTAATATTCACCTTGGATGGAGTGCTAAACAAGTCACCCATTATCTTCCAAGCTGTTTTGTTACATACCAGGAAGTGAAGGATACTGTGCTGCCATTGTTCAAAGGTACCGAAAAGATTCACAGTAGAAGTCTGGGCTCTTGACCATTAAGTTCCAGCTGAATGAGACCCTCCTGCGTTTGCCAACTAATTTATAGTGGAAACCCATATGCTAATTTTGGCAGGGATTTTATCCAAATATGATGTGCGCATTGCAATGACCTCTGTAGTTATGCCATACCGTGAGCCTTACAACGTCATGACTTTTATTTTGGAGGATGACTTACCCCTGCTCAATATTGTCCAGTTTTTGCGCCATCTATCTTCTATCTTTTCTCTTCCCAATACAGAGCAGAAACATACTGTCATAATTGCCAGACCTATTATTTGGGGTTATTCTCCCATCATGTTCAGATTCCGCCTAGTAACCCCTGGACAAATTATAATTATGTGCTTGCCCTCGGCTGAATTACCCCAGAAGTTTAACTTCTGCCCCTGATCTGCTTATGATAATTGATAACATCTTAGCTACCACTTGGGCCTAATTACGCCAAGCATCAGAAATCAACCTATCAACTGGGTCCTGGTTATTCTGATAGCCCACAATATAATTATTGGCTTTCCCATCTTATGAAAGCCAAGGACGTGGACCCTGTGGAGTTTGTTAGAATGCGTCGCCCTGTTCACCTTGACTGAAGTTTCCCCACCTGTCAGGTCCACTACATATAGTAGTATCAATACTAGGGAAAAGATGGAGCGGAGTAGAGACAGGACTGCTATCTCTGCTATCCCAACCTTAAACGTCCCGCCTGAACCTATTGTAGTTTATTTGGCGGAAATCCCTCAATATGATGGTGAATTATTATACCAGCAGCCAGTTGGAAGTATAAGTGTACTGACATGAGCGCAATTCAAGGCCATGGCAGAAGAAGGACCTCAGGAGCAACCAAAGCCATAAGCCTGCCAAATGTTCGAACAAGCTTCTTTGGATGATCTGGATCCAGCCTCAGATGCACCTTCCCAGAAAGGTGTAAATCTCGCCCTCCCGGTAGAAGCTTTCACCAAAGTATACCCCAAAGTCAATGAGGGGATTGTGATCTTCCTTGTGAAAAGAGATCCCTTAAGTGTCCACGTAACAAGCAGTCAAAATTCTTCTTATTCTGAGTGTACATACTGTGAAAGTTTTGTAGCAAAAATTGAGTGCGCGCTATAATAGGTATGGGCGCCCAATCAGCATAGTTTCCACCAAGCTGGTGGTGAAGTTGACGTCAAAGCCTGATGTAGAACACTGAATGGTGTATAGGACCACTGTAGCGGAAAGCACAGTCTCTGAAGGAGAGTATAGCGCGCTACCTTTGCAGTTTTGGTTTATTGTTATTGTACCTCTGGCAATAGTGTTACCAAACAGTAATTATGCCTGTTAATTGAAACTGCTTTCATGCAACACTTTGGGGCTCTTATTGATATGATGGCGGACACCTTCAAACTTTTGGGCAGTTGATCTCAACTTACTTTACCCTCAGAGGAGTGCCAAAGGATACGGTACACAAGGGACATATCAATCTTACTTAAAGTGATAGAGTGATTCTGGTTTGCCACCATCAACTAAAGAGCAAGACCCTGGCCCTTTCTCAGTAGATATATGAATATCAAGGACTGCCGCAATGTGCTGCTGGACCTATATCCAACCCCTCCAGATACCAAATAATAGTAAACACTGAGTTGAAGGTGGAAATTCCAGCTGAGCTCTATGGAGAGGTCTTTGGGCCTTATCAGAAATTGCAGTTTGAGCCCCATTTGGCTCCAGTCATTATAGTTCTAGGACATGGGGAGATCAAGGTTTATCTAGCAAATCTATAAAACAAACCAATGAAAATACGCCAGCATCAAAAAGTGGCATATTTACACTTGACCCCAGTTGAGAGGTCCTCCAGGTTCAAGAGTTCAGGTCGCTGGATGAATTTGGTCTACCTGGTGAGCCACAGCCTGGCGTGCTAGTGGTGATACCACGCAAGAATTTAATGGGGTTATGTGAAGAACAAAAGGACCAAGTAATAGCTTTATTTTAAAAATATAATGAGATTTTCGTTAACCACAATTTAGGGTGCACTCGAGAGGTGTCCATCGCTTGGAATCTGGGGATCATGTTCATCAGGTATCAGCTGATCCACCGAGCTAGGGCAGCTGAGGAAGTAGTGACTGAGAAAATTGAAAAGCTGTTGGAGAAAGGAATGCTCAAACTGTCAAAGAGTCTGTGTGCTTTGCCCGTTATAATTATCAAAAAGAAGGACAGTACCAGCAGGGTAGTTATTGACTACCAGAAGCTCAACAGTATCACTAAGAAGGTCTTGTACTCCTTGCCGCAGAATGATGATTCCCTGTATCAGTTGGGAGAAAGTCATTATTTCTGGTGATGAATTTGATATTGGGCTACCGGCAAATTGAGTTTCCCACAGTGGAACAGGAGAAATACGCCATTATCACGTCCAATGAGATTTTCCAACTGACACAAATGCCTCATGGGCTGTGTAATATCCCGGCTACATTCCAAAGTGCAATGTACACTACATTGGCAACTTGAAGCTGTTGTGCGTTCTCATGTACCTTGACAATATTAATGTCATCTCCCAGACGTTTTTAAGCACCTCACCCACTTGAAAGAGGTATTCCGCCATACTGCGACAGCCAACATTAAGATTAAGCCCCACAAATGACACCTTTTTTAAAGACTAACTTGAGTACTTTTGGTTTGTGTTAGGCGCGAATGGGGTAAAATTTCAACTGCCCAAGATGGAGGCTATCCAAAAAATGACTCAGCCAAAAAGTAAGCGAAACATACAGGAATTTTTGGTATTGTGGGTTACTACCGACGCTTCTTCTTAAACTTCAGCTGTAATGGAGACCCGCAATATGAGTTGTTAAAAATAGATGCCATGTTTGAATGGACGTAACTCCGTCAACGCTCCATTGATACATTTCAGATGGCATTAATCAATGCGACAGTGCTATGCTACCAAAATTTTGATAAGGAATTTATTGTACAGATGAATGTACCCTTTTCCACCGTTGGGTGGTTTTACCCCAACAAGATGTTAAAGGGAGGGAGCATCCATTAGTGCACTGCAGTCAGAGCTTTAATTGTTATGAAGCAATTACACCATGACCAAGTGGGAGTGCTTAGCAGTGATCTACTCATATAAGCAATTCAGGGTACATTCTCATGGGGTAAAGTTCAAAGACAAAACGGATCATGCATCATTACGCTAGTTGAAGAATCTCAGGGAGCCTGAGGGGCGTCTAGACTGATGGACTCTTAAGCTGCAGGATTGTGACTTTAAAATTCTCCACCAACCAGAAGCAAAAACCAAAATGCGGATCGCTTATTGAGATTGCCAACAATTTCCATCAAAGTGGATCTCAGCAATGTAATGTACAACAAAATGGTCGGCAGATATGACGACAAATTGCCAAAAGTTAAAAAGTCATTAAATGAGATGTGAGCCAATACCTTCTTGAAGAATGGGTAGTTGTACAAACGATTTGGAGATTCTATGGTGAACTTCCTGTGACACTCATCACAGCCTAGCATTATTTTTTGAGCGCACTTATAGCAGTTGGAAATGATAGAGTGCACAAGATGTTATAATCGTTGCGGCCTCAATATTACCAGAATGCATGAACTTTGTGCTCAAAAACATTCTCCTACTGCCACCAGTGCCAAGTGGAAAAGCCGTTCCACCAAAAGACCTCATACAAGTAAGTGAAAACTCAATTTGCTTGACATATGGTTTCCATTGATGTTGTTGTCCCTCTTCCAATGGGAGCTAACCAGTACAAATATATTTAGGTGGCAATAGACTACTTGACCAGTTTGGTTGAAGCACGGGCAATACAGGATTTGATGGAAGTCACAGTGGCTAAGTTCATAATGGGATGTATCAAGCAACATGGCTGCCCTCAATTCATCCTTACTGATAACGGAACTAACTTCACCTCCCACATCCTTCCAAGACTGAATGTGCTTATGGCATCCACGAGGTTTTTAATACCCAATATAACCTAAGTCTAATGGGATGGTTGAGCGAATTTATGGGACTTTAGTGAACATACTCCGTAGATTGGTAGCAGATTGACCTTTAGATTGGAGTTCCTCTTTTCCACTACCATCCTTGCTTAAAACATTAGCTATCATTCTGCCACGGGAAAAATCTTTTTCAATTACTATATGGAAGAAACACTGCTCTTGAGGCACTTCTTGATGCCTGCGTAGAATATACTGGAGGAATGGATCCTCAACATTACTTAAATAATCTAGCAAACACGTTAATCAAGCTGAAAACTGAAGCGCACTCCTTAAGTAAGGCTGAAAAGATAAAGAATCAGGCTGTTAATTGGAAGTGGCGTAGCGGGCTTGCTCAGTTCAAAGATAGAAAGCTGGCTGATTCCATGACCATCACAGGTTTGTTCAGAAGCATAAAGTGGCCATCGTGTGGATTAATCCATTTGAAATTATTAAGAAAACAGGTGTTGAAGCCTATACTAAGGACCCTGCGAGTGGTCAGATTAATAAATGAGTGCACGCAAAGTTCCTTCAGGCTTAAAAATAGGAGACTTATTGTCCAGTAAAGGGATGGTAATGTCAAGATTCTGATATTACTGTACAATAAGCCCTAAATAGCTACAGCGGCTTGGCTAGAAATACGCCAACCATGATTACCAGTGTATGAATATTTGAGTACCTTGGTATAAGGCGATATTGTGTCTAGAAGGATAGTTATTAGATTGCCACAAAATATGCAATAAGAGCAATGAGGCGATGACAATATTTGACAAGTATCAAGTAGATCACCTTGAACTAAGGCGATAGTGAATTTAAGAATAGCATACTCTGCTGAAGCCTATGAGAATATGGCAGAATCCAAATAGTAAAAACTAAAGGAGCGGTATCAGCCAATACCACTAATATATAAGTGAGATGGGACTATTAGAGGAGGATTGTTAGTAAAAAGTAGAAAGAAAATTAGAAGGAATCTGCCAATATTAATTTAAGTAAAGTAGTGTGTTAGGAGCGGATTACTTCCTATTATATTGAATCATTACGGTTTGTTTCAAGGACTGACAATCTACACATTGTAAGTCTAGTTCAGCGGGTTTAACCTGTGCAACCCTTACAGTATATCCCAACAATAGCTCCAAAATTATAACAATGACTTTTAAAATGGTTATTTCCTTTTAAAATATTATCCAGATTGAACTATTGATTGCTTCTATTAAGGTAACATGATTAATTACAACGTTTTTTATCTCTTTATCATTGGCTGTTTCAAATAGAAATACTCCATCATAAGCCAGTTTTATACTGTTTTACACTCTTAAGATATAAAAGTAGTTCACTTTAAGTCAATGCTGGTGGCAACATCATCATATTCATATTGTAAACCCCCTCATTTAGCAGGTATCAAATTATTGCAGGTGCCGTCATTCCAATTGTCTAGAAAATTACTAAGGCCATTATTACCAAAGTGTTCATTTCCCCTGCTCTCTTCTTGAACTTGTATATTTAAAACTAAGTAGTGGCTTTATACTGGCGGGGTTCCTTCCAGAAGGAGAGTAATTATTATTCTGTGTACTTAGTTGAATAAAAACATTGAGGACTATATAGTGGTAAGAAGCTATATTGTTAGTTATCCTAGGTACAATGGGTACTTAATGTGGTCTGAAAGTTCTTGGCGGAAAAGCACAAGTGTCAAAACACCAGCTTTGTTGTTCGTGATGCAATATATAAGTTGAGTTGTCTATTATAGCTCACTTTGTTTAGGATAGTTAGGATAAGACTTAAGATCTATTAGAGCTTTAAAGGTCCAATAGACTTCCCAATAATTGAAACTTAACCAATTGTCAGTGATTTATAGCTCCAGTTTTAGGTATATCTATTCATATAAATTTATCTATATATGAGTTTTAAGGATCCTCATAGATTAACTTTAAGCAGAAAAGATTGAAATACAGAATTCTATTTTGTAACTAAAAGATTAGAGCTAATTATAGTTTAAGGGAAGGATCTGAGAAGAAGTTTAAATTTAATTTTTAAGTTTATAAAAAATCAGACAGATAATGATAAAAAATAAAACCAAGCCCTGAGGTAAGCTCAGTAGTCTTATTAGTGGATCATAAGGATAGTAATACACACCTGATGTATCCTCTAATTTGTTAGCTTATGGTTTTAGTATAAACAATGAGAATCGCTTGGTGAATTATAAATTAAATATAATGAAATCAGACGTTATATAAAATATGCTGTATGGCATAAATACTTGATTGTATTTATTATAATTGTTATTAACCAACTGGATAATTAACACCACACCAGGATTCACACTTTTTAGAAAAAAATAAATTAAGAAGATATCCAAAGGCCTTTTTATGCATCTAGATTTTATTCTAATAGAGTCTTCCTAGAGAATAGAAAATATAACAGCGCTATAATATTTATCTTGGCTTAAAATATAAGCTGAAAACTTTTCTCTATCATTGCAATCACTTTTGCAACTTATTCAATTCAAGTCTGAATTTAGTTTGATAATCTCATAGAGGAGATTAGTCTGCGCCCATGTCAGGGAGCAGTTGGGCAAGTAAGGTAAAAGGCACAGGTGGTAGGCCCATGACTTCCAACGTTCACAAATGCCCCAGAGAAGCTGGTGGATTAGATAAAAATAAAAAACTGGCGGTTACTATTTCCCCAGAAACCCTCACTTGGCAGGCGCGATGTAACCAGTATATCAACATGCTGCACTATCAAACACTCTCGTTGGTGGAATATGGAGTCTAGGTGTTCCTGGATATTCAACAAACAGCGTTATGGGAAAAATTTTGTGGGATTATGCACACTCATTTCCCAACCGTGGTGTATGTCGCACCTCACCCCATGTCACAAGGTTGACTGGATCTCAGTTTTGAAAATAAGGAGGCAGCAGACAAAGCTGCTGCGGTGCATGTAGTGATTGACCTCCCTGAAGGGCAGTGGGTCATCGAAACCAAGTGCACTAGTTGGACAAAAACCAATCAAATTTTCCTCACATTTTGACTTTTTGCCCACTACAGTCAAGCATGCCATTCTGGAGCAGCACCTGAAAGCTGGTCTCACTGTATATGGCGAAGTACAATCCCCTGAGATGCAACGCTTTATGCTGATGCCACACTTGTGCACTGGCAAAGCCATTGCAGTTCTGACCCCAACCAGGGAGATTGAAAAGGATCTAACCCAGATCCTGCACTCCACTTTTATTAATATCAAAGGGCATACCACCCACCCCTTTTCAGGTAACTATAGACAGCGCACCCCCATCTGCACCCACTGTGATGCGTTCAGCCATAAGGCACATGCATGCCCCACCAAGGAGGGAATCACATTCCAAGAGCACCCCTTGGCGGCCATGACCAATGGGGAGGCTCACTATGAACCAACCACCAGTACCAAAGAGGCCTTCCCATGGGGAGCATAAGGCTGCTACTTAATAGTAAAGCCTGTCTCCCCTCAAGAGCGAAAGAAGGCCAAACAGGACCGCAGGGCCGCGGCCAAGGAAGCAGCCAAGGTCGCCACCACTATCCCACAATCCCAACGCCAGGAGGACATTGAAACCTTTGTGGCGGAAGCAACTCAGTTATTCCTCACCCAATCAGATTGGGATGCCCAAGCCAATGGGGCCACCCAATTTGAGAATCTGATGGGTGACTCAATCTCACCTGAACTTTGCAACCAAGCCCCAATTGGAACCAATTTTGTCTCCAACCTACCTGAAAAAAAATTTTGACCCAAACATTGGTACACTGAACTCATCCACACCACAAAACATTCGTTTGACAGCAGGGAAACCAAAAGTGAAGGCAAAAGCCAACGTGAACCTGTCTGCTAAACTTAACAAATCTTCCAATAGCATTGCTGCAAACACCCATGCCACTGTGAAGGCCCGTGGGGATCCAGAGGAGGCTGGTGGGCCCAGGTGCCCACCCCCTTGCAACTAAGGTGTGATGGGGGAAGCCTTCACTTTAGGGACGTTGAATA
>JAKSZP010008164.1:0-115792 GCA_022478985.1 Massospora cicadina | reverse complement strand
TTTTCCTCTCTATCCGAGCAAACCAACCATTTGGCTAGTGACCTGCTTGGTAATGGGACTTATTACCCATTATGGCAGGTCACTCACCAACCAATCAATTCGCTTGTTGCAGGCAGCATCACTCGCCTTACAACTTGCTATTCATTTCCAATCAGTTGGTGATGAAACCAACTGATCCCAATTGGTACACCTGATAGTTAATCACTTTCAGATGCACCTATTTTGTTGGCAACTCTGTCTGATGAGATCTTAAGTATTTATTCAGATCAATCCCAATGGATACGACTAGGAAAATATCAAAAATCCCCTGAAAGTAGTTACTCCAAAACTTGGGCCAACCGATTTCTGAATCACTTCAACTTAGGAAATTTCTCATACTGATACCAGGTAATCTAGCAGGCTGGGATATGGTCAAAAATCCCAATACCATGGATATTCCCATTGTTATCAAACAGAAGCAACATCTCAATATTGACCTCCTGCCGCTCATAGACATATCTTTTTGGAGCGTACTGAGAAATGGTTCAAAATCCATATGCAATCTCTCGATGAGGAGCTGGTCCAGCAGAGGTTGGGATGTCTGCTGTTTAGGAGGTAGCGTGGCCCTCTGAAGTAGGCAGCACTGGGATCACTTGAGGAAATTGGCTTTCCAATTTATAACCATATCCAAAGCTGCCTTCCTGGATGTAGGAACTTCCGCCAATGGCTTATTCCTCATCATATAGTTCCCCACAAGAAGCTCCCTGACATTCTTTCTCTTCCCAGTGAGATGTCTGGGAGGTATCATTAAAATTCCACTACACACAATGCAATTATTTGGTAGTGACATCTAAACAATTAGCGAGCTGCATGTTTTGTTTTCCCAGAATTTGCATTTGACTAAACATGCTGTTGAGCTGGTGCATAACGGCGTTCCACTCTTAAAGATGTTCATCCTCTTTTTGAAACTACGTCTAAAGCAAGTATGATTTCCTCATATTTGGCCGATGCAGTACTTTTTGAAGATTCCCCAACAAAGCAGGCCTGATGAAACATGGCTGGCGAGTGAAGATTTTTATTTTTTTGATGTGCAGGGTTCCCCTGTAGTGAGCACCACTGCTTTAATTTTGGGTAATACCATTAGGATACACCATAAGGGTTGCACAGGTTAGACCCATTGAACCAGGTATGGACAATGTGATGATTGTTGGTCCTCAAATACACTTGAAAATATAATATATGTTGAGCAATTTCCCCAATAACCTCTTTTATTAATTAACAATACAGAAGTTCCTTGCTGTTTCGCTCTTGCTAAACTGTTAACAACATACTTGTTCAACCGCCCCATCTCAATTATATATCAGCAACTTTAGACGATACCATTCTCTTAGCTTAGACTATCAGTTACTCCATACTCTCATTAGTTTTGGAAAGCATTCTTAAATTCTCTATCACTTTAGTTTAAGGCGTTCTAAATAATATTCTTCAAAAATCAACATCTCTTTATCTCCTTATTTAAGGCAATCCAATAACAACACATTATAGTCCAATATCGCCTCATCTCAAGGCGCTCAACTACTTTTAATAATCATTCTTATTGGCTAATCTCACCCATTCCGCCATAGATTTTCTGGGATTATCATCCAGTCATATCAGAAATCTCAACAAGATGCTTGATTGATATGCAGTACATAAGATCGGCTGAACCCTCACTTCCAGCATGAAGAGTTGCCCCATCTATGCAACTTAGTTTCATAAGCGTGGATGTTGTAGGGACCTTATCCATGGGCCCTTATGATCACTGCTGGTGGATAATCTGATTTTAATTACTGGTTTCTTTGTTGGTTAAACAAATATGAGTTGAATTAGCAACAGTGGTCATAATAGACTATTACTTTACAAGGTTTTTTTGCTCTGTCATTGAATAAGGTAGTGGCAAAGTAGTATTCAACGTACTTTATTAAAGTAAAAAATTTGATATATATATAGACTTTGTGAGGCATTTTTTCAGCACAGATATTGCCCCTTGTGGTCAGCAAAATTTCAAAGCCTCATAGGAGCTGAAGCCTTTGAGCAAGTAGAGCAGGACCTAGAGTCACTCACCTATTAGGTTTTTGCATTACTTTGGCCATTTATTCCCTTTAGACGATGGCCAATCCAGGGTTTCATTAATATGCATCTTATGAGGCTTGGAGTAAACTTTGATTTGAATCAATCTTTAAATGACTGGCTTTTTTCCTTTATGACACTAAACCCTCAAGATCTTGCCAAGGGGGACCATAGCTTCGGAGAAACCTTCCAAAACATGATTAACAACCATACCCATTTTAGTGGAGACAAAAAGTTACTTATAGCCTACGCCATTATATCATCCTATATGTCCCAGACCAGAGCATATCTATTTGTGAGCTCAATCTCCAGGGAGATGATAAAACATGACTAGATCTACTAAAAGATGATTGGGTATGACAGGCTTTGTGGCTTTTGATTGTCTACCTCTCTTTGGGTAACAGTTTTAAGGAATTTAAACTTTAAGGCTTGCAAACAGAAATTTTTACTCAGCTAGTCTTTAAATAGTAAAGTCAGAGGCTTCCAATAAAGAAGTCTCCAGAATAGTCTTAAAACAATAGGGTAGAACATTATCCCTCAGTACAGAGCTTTAAATTGTGAAAGCTGTATGACTCAATGATAGCTTAGTAAATTAGCAATCACAGCTCCTGGAAAAAAATTGTTTTATCTACCCAGACCAGTTTGTGCCATTTATGCAACATAGAAACAAGAGTTCCATTTTTCCTTCTACATCACAATAAGTTGAAGGATTGTAGGTATCAGTGAAGGCCTTATAGATTTCCATCAAGGCATTATAATTTAATCATGACTAGTGATATGAAATTAGACCCATTGTCAGATAACAGGACTTTTGGGCTACCATGCCTGGTGAGGGTATATTTAAGTAAGACTGAATCATTGGCTTTAGCTGTGGTGAGATATTGAGATAGCCTCAACCCATTGTGCAAAATGATCAACTGTGATGACAATTTAGCAATGTCTAATAGGGCTATAGGTAGAGGTCCAATAATATCTATACAGCATTGGCGAAGGGAGATGTTGGTCTGATGACATGATGTTGGAAATTAAGTTTAGTGGGCCTTTTTTAGCTTACACAAGACATTAGAAATACATTGTGGTTAAATCTTTCATGCCATCACAGCTATAAGGATTCCAGATAAAATCATAAAATTAGATTGGTCAATTTATCCTTTTGATTAAAGAAAGGGAACGGTTCTGATCACTTCTGATAGAAAAGTTAGCAGATTTAGGGCACGCCCTTAACAAATGTTAGTTTCTGCCACGCCACTTATTTTAATTTCATAACAAGTCAAAAAGCGTTTAAGATTAGTTTTCGCCATGAAGTTCAATTTTCCAAAAATTTACATCAATAAATTAGAAAACATGTGATGAAATCCAAGAGCATTTAGGCGGATTGAGACTAATATCCTGACAGGACTGTCAACGTAAAAGTCAATCCAGTGGAAAACCCTCAGAGGATAAGGAAAGTATTGTTTAGAAAATTGCAAGGTATGCAAGGATGCTAGAACCCCAACAACCGAGTAAAGTTTGGCAGCTGGAACTACAAAATGGGGCATTTGCAATGTGCTAGATGAGTCATGAATCAAGAACCCTGGAGTTTTAGAGAAGATTCGCACATCCTGTTGTAAGAAATTTTTACTTTGCCCGCCCCTCAAATTTCTCAAACTATAATATCACAGTCTCTGCTGATGGTAGATTGCTGGGTTTTTTTGAAAAATCCTTAAAAACATTAATTCCGCCAAATACAATAGAAATTTATAAATTTTTAAACATTATGGTTGCCACAAAGGAACCACCTCAAAATGAAGGTCTTAAACTCATTAGTATCATTAATTATCATGTCATCTCATTATTTATTACAGCGCTTGCCTCCCTCAGTCAAAAAAAACTTCAGGAAACTTCTTCCAGGAGTATCACACACTCCACCTGACCAAGTAGAGATGTATTCTAATGATCAACCTTAATGAAATGACCAATTGTTCAATCTGATTTGCCGCACTTAAAAAGATAATGAAAATGAGGAGCAGAAGGGACATTTAACCCAGTCCGCTTCACCAAAAAATGAAAATGATAATTTGGATGATGCAGCCCTGGGGAGAATAAGTAGAATAAAAACTGATGAGACAATCGTTACTCCTCGTTATCAAGTGTGCATCCAAATGAGTTGAATTCAGACCATATGTACACTCTGGATGAACGGAACTGCCACCTTTACCCATACCAAACAGTCAGACTTCAATTTTTTAAAGCCTGGTCCAGATTATTGCCATCGCTCAATATGGTGGTCTGGATGGGAATGATGTTCATTGACAAATATTCCCACATCATCTCCCCATGAACCTTTTTTGAGAATCATCAGTTCAGCTATGCCGTACAGACTATTGATTCTGTCATAGGTAATGGAGTACTCTCGATGGAAGACAAGTCTACCTTGTCACATTGGTTGTCTGACACCAGTATCATCAATAATTTGAGCCACATGTAGGTTTTATATGGCGCTTGACTACAGTCATATGTGCTCCCATAATGGTTGTATCTTTGGCCAATGGACAGATGTAGGAGCCAAGCGGAGCATATCTTCTTGTAAATTAGTTTATTAACAATTTGGGTTTGAGCCATCATTTCATTTAATCGCAATTAGACTTCTGAGGTTTTGATCCCATGCTTTTAATTGACCTGTATGTTCATAAACCAGATTGTCTTCATAAACATATAAGGTTAGTAAACTCAAGTGGGATATTCTATTATCACTTGGTTTAAAACAACCCAATGAGCTATTGAAAATTGTATTTATATAGCCTGAGGGCCTAATAAACTAGCTAGCCATCCATGCCTTTTATCTTATGCAACCGCCAAAGTGAGAATGTTTTTATAATAGTTTGTTGCTTCCCACATAGATAGGGCTAGAAGTTTTTAAAGCCAAGAGTACCGCTAAGCAGCCTCATTCTGTGATGCTAAAATTCCGTTCTGCTTTAGTTAAAGTTTTTTGAAATAGGGTACGGGGGTGGTCAACTTGATAGGAGTCAAAATTAAGCTAGGATAGCTCCAAACGTGAAATCACTAGTATCCATGAATTAAATGAAGGGGTTGTCAAAATAAGGTTGCACTGAAATTAGAGCATTCATTTGAGCTTCTCTTAATGGTTTGAAAGCTTGTTTTGAGAATCTTCCAGGTAAAGTGGAACTTCTTTATGTAGTAAGTAGACAAAGGGATCTGCAAGTTTGGCGAATTGAGGGATGAACTGTCAGTAGTAACTGCCCATCACCCTGCAGACTTGAACATCCCTCAAACTCTGGATGTGAGACATCTTATATATGCATCAATTTTATCAGGTGACGGTGAAACTCTGTCTTTAGTAAACTAATGGCTGAGGAACTACATCTAACTCTAGAAGAAACTTCATTTGCCAGGTTTTATCTTGACAGAAGCGGCTCTCACTCATTCAAAAACCTCTTAAAGTGTATTTAAGTGCTCCTTAAAGGTTTGGAAGAATACCATGACATCAACCAGATATATCGATACACAGGACATTTTCAAATCAAAAAGCATACCATCTATGGTTCGCTGGAAGGTTGCAGGGGCTTTGCACATCCCCTGAATCATATGATTAGGCGTAAATAGGTTTTTACTAAAAATAAAGTGCACATTTCTCCCTGTCTATAAAAACAGCTTGATCTATCTTTGGCCACTAGCAAGATCCATGTTAAAAAGCTGAGATCTGGCTAAAAAGCAAAGAGCATAATTGATTAATGTAATGGGTATCTGTCCTTTTGTATAGTCACAATTTTTTAACTATTGCAACGTGATAACTGACTCCTTCATGCATATCAATATCAGGGGGAGGCCCAAGGACTCTCTTCGAGGGCTATAAGAGGCCAGCGTCCAGCAGTTTTTTTAGTTTCTAAGTGACTTGGGTCTCTTTTAATTCAATTTATGATATGGTCAAGCCCAGAAGGGTTAGGATATCCCAGTATGTACTTGGTGGTGAACTCTGTCAGATATTCTCCTTCTTGACTTCTGGAAAGAATGTTGGAGTCCAATCTCTTAATAATATTGTGGCTATCAATGATATAAATACCAACGGCGAAAAGACCTTGGCGGATTCTCGGTGTAATCCTATCCATCAGAATAATATGATCTATACCCAAAATCGGGGTAATATGGTAAGAACTGATAATAGGATTGCTCTGACTTCTCAGCCAAATTTGAGGTATTTGATATTGCACAGGTCTGATCACCTCTAAGGTGAGAAGATTTTACTCGATGATGATAGGTTGCAAATTAACAAATCATTACCACATGAGTCTGACCACCTTTAAGGTGAGAAGATTTTACTTGCTGGTGATTTGATACAATTTATCAAATCGTTACCACATGGGTTGGTTTTACCTCAAAACCTTTATCTTCAATCTAAAAGGCCAAAAGCCTAAATTTCATAATTTGGATGACTCAGCTTTATAATACTTTAGCCCCAAATTCCCATAACCTTAAGGATCGGAACTAGTTTTTAAATTTTTAAATTTATTGCGGGGAAGGCCGACCATGGAATGGACACTTCCGAATATGACTCAGATGAGACAAAACTTAGTACCAGGTGAGGCACCCCAGAGAAGCGATGCTATCTCTTGTTGCCAGCGGGAACGCCACTTATGGGAAGGGGGAGGGAACGTGTGTGGGGGCGTAGCCACTATTGAGCACGTGTGGAGGAAGGGGTCTGATTTGATGAACCAGACTGGGAACCAGGAGGAGACCAGCTGTCGGCGACGTGGTGGGAGATATCCAAACATCCACGCTTGAAAGTGATCCACCAAATGAGACCAGAATCTGTGGACAGCTTCAGGGAGGGTGGGGATGGATCCGGCGATGGCATCCAAGACAATCGTGTGGATAGTCCACATGGCGATTGCAACCACCAGAGCACGAAGGGAGGGTGGAAGGGGGGAGGCCATTGATGAAGCAAACATATCTCTTGGCAGACTGAAGGGATGTGTTTGATCCTGGCCTAGCAGACGTTGGACTTCGCGCCATATTACTTTAGAGGTGGGGCACTTCTCCAGGCGGTGAAACAGCGTTATATACTGGCCACACACGACACAGGATGAGTGTAAAGCATTAGAGCGCTCAGCTGTACGATACACCCGCCTCAGGCAGCACCACACATGGGAGCGGACTTGAGGCTGCAACAGAGGATGGTGTGCGTATTTCCAGATAGTCTTTTGGGTCTCAGTGGAATAAGGGATGTCCATCATGTCCAGGTAGTCCACCCTGGATAGGACTTGGGGTCGAATGGGGATCACGCCATCATGGATGGGTAGCCCCTGTACCTCTTGTGTGAACTGAGGAGAGGGGCGGCCTCTTCAGGTTGTATGTCCACTAATACGAATTCTCCACTCTGCGCTTCGCATGGAGAGTAGGATTCGTTTGTAGTGGGTTTTGGTCCCGTGAGGACCTGTGGCTGATGTGTGTGATGCGAGTTATTTCATCAGGGAGTGGGGGTTTGATGGATTGTTGAGGCCCAAGACTCGGGAGAAGTTGGAGCGGGCTGCGCGGGACCAGTGTTGGGATGGGAGTGCAGGAGCAGTGACGGCCGCAATCCAGGTGCCTAGGATCTTGGCGGCATGGGCTTTGAAGTCAAGTAGGCCCATGCCAACATGATGATGAGGGCCAAACATGACCTCTAGCCGTACTGGTGGAGGGCGGCCTGACCAAAGCCAACCTTGTAGCAAAGCATACAGGGATTTGAAGAAGCTTGGGGAGAAGGGGATGGCGTGAGCTCCAAACCAGACTTTGGATAGAAGCAAAGAGTTTGCAAGAACAACCCTGCCAGTGAGGGTAGTAGGGTGGGCTCTGAGAGAGGCGATTTTCTTCGTCACGTTGTCCAGTATATGGCACTCCATTACTGCTGACGCGTATCCTCCTGCCTCCAACCACACGCCCAGATGGCGTACCGGTCCTATGGTAGGTCGCGGCACAAAGGGGAGCACCAGTGGAGCGGTGTGTTTTGAGTTAGTAAGGCGTGGACTTGGGCGAGCAGATGGGCTGGGTTGGGAACTACTTGCTGGGGCCCAGCAGTTCTGAAACCGACCAAGGAGGATGATTTCGGTTTTGGACGTTCAGTGCCGCGTCGCTTACCCGGGAATATTCCTGGATGAGGGTTTCAAGCGCGCGTGCATCTTTGTTATTAGACACCCCCACCACGCAATCATCTGCAAATGCCATCATCTTGACTGGGGTTTGGCCTGGCACATGGACCCCAGTGAGTTGGGCATTCACATTTCGCAGTAGTGGGTCAAGGCTGAAGTTGTATAAGAGTGGGCTCAGGGAGTCCCCTTGTCGCAGGCCCCTTTGAGGACGGACTACTTCCGTTAGGAAACCTGGGCCGCGCACAGCCATTGTTGCAGATTCCGTGAGCAGCATCATCCAGTTAATGAAGCGGGGAGGTAGGCGGAATTGTTGGAGGCAGGCCCTAAGGTATTCCCAGTTTACTCTATCATAGGCCTTTTGTTGGTCCAAGAATACAAGTGCCCCAGAGGCTGTGGACTGACACACATTAGCCACAGAGTGAACGTTATCCCAAATCGACCTTCTGGGGATAAGACTGAATTGTTCTGGAGAGATGGTGGCAGATGCTACAGTCCCTAAACGGTTAGCCATGATTTTTGTTAAAATTTTGGTGTCTGTGTTTGTTAGAGAAATGGGGCGCCAGTTGGCTAAGTCTAGCCTATCCCCTTTCTTGAAGAGTGTGACTGTAAAGGCCTCATGTCCTCCTGGTAGGAGGCGTGTTTCCAACAGGATTTGGTTGAGTGAGACTAGCAGCAATGGGGATATATATTTAAAATATTTTTTGTAGAACTCATATGGAATGCCATCTGGGCCTGGGCATTTTCGGTTTGGCGCACCGCGAATGGTAGTCCATAATTCGTTTGGAGTAATTAAGATTATTACTTCCGGGTATCATAAAGTGTGGATATGAGCTCTGTCGAGAAATTCCGCCATTTCAGCCGGCTGAATTGATTCAGCTCGGTATAACTCAGAGTAATATCTTTGCGTTTTGATTGCCACTTTGGCCAGTGTGTCCACAATAGAATTATCCAATCTTTGCACCTGTGTGCAGGCCATGCTCTGGCGTGGTGCAAAAAATTTTTTGAAGAAGTATGTGGTGCACTTGTCACCTTTAGTGATGCGTGTGGCCCTGTATTGGACACAAATCTAATGTTTGTGTTGCCTTTCAAGTGCATTGAGGTGGGCTGCTGCCTCCACCCGCTTCTGGCCCCATGCAGGGCTATATCCTGAGGCTGGAATGTTGGACTCCAAGTGGGCCAATTCCGCCAGCGCACATGATATAACTGCCGATGTGGCTCGTGAGCATCTGGATGAGAGATGGCGATAGTGGCGGATGGTGTCTTCTTTGAAAGTTGCTTATGTGGAAATGGGGTCCGCGCAAAATGGTGCAACAAACGATTTTGCCAAAGTTGCCTCTTCCACCCACATGGAAAATCCTGGCGACGCAAGCTCTGGGGGCAGATTTTGCACCAATGTGGGGCCTTTGCAACTGTGACAGGTAAGTGGTATGTTATCGAGACCAGTCAGTGGTTGGAGAATTCCATTTTCGTTGTTTTGAAGTGGGAGATGTGGTGTTGGAATTTCGCCGGCACTAGAATAAGGTCAATGCGGGTCATGGACCTTAATTGGCCGTTGTGGACATGGGGACGCGTCATGTTTTTGAGTAGTGGGGCATGTTGCAGGCAGCGCATCCATTAACCCAAGGGTGGCTTTTAGAATGCGTAGTTCTATGTGACCCTGTGGGGCGTGGGGTGAGGGCGGCCACCGGTCCGTTGGTGAGGTTAGCCAACAGTTCATGTCACCAATTAGGAAAGAATTGGGGGGTAGCGGGAGGGATTTGACCGACGAGAAAAATTCCCAATGCTCTTGTGCACCGTTTGGGGAATAAATATTGATGATTGTGTGTGCAACATCGGCCCATGAGAAGGTGACAACGAGCACTCAGTCATTTAGGAATGTTTCTGAGGATGTGAATTTAAAAAAATTGTTTTTCTGAATTAGCACCCCACAGTGCTTTGACCAGAAGGATAGGGATGGTAGGAGCATTGTTTTCCAAGCTTCCTTGGAACCTCATGGACAGTGGGACTCCTGGATGGCCAGGATATCCATGGTTAAATTGTTTTGTAAAAAACTCAGTTTCCTAGCCCAGGATGGGGAGGCCTTGAGTATGGCGATATTCAGCATCCCTAGAGTGAAAGTTTCCCCCATCACACCTTAGGTGTGAGGGGGTGGGCCCCTGGGCCCACCAGCCTCTTCCAGGTCCCCACGGGCTTTCACAGCAGCATGGGTATTAGCAGCAATGCTATTGGGGTTTTTGTTAGTTTTTGCGGAAAGAGTCTTGTTGGCTTTGGCCTTCGCTTTTTGTTTTCCCGACGTTGGACAAATTTTTTGCAGTGCGGATAAGTTTGGTGCACCATCGAGTGGGGCAAAAAAATTTTTTTGGTTGGGATAGGTCCCAAGTCAGTTTCGACCGGGGCTTGGGTGCAGCGAGTGAATGAGATCGAATCTCCCATCAGATCCTTGGATTGAGTGGCCTGTTCAGCTTGGGCCTCCCAATCTGATTGGGTGATGGATTCCCAAGTTGCTTCTGCTGTGAAGGTCTCCATGTCCTCCTGGCGTTGTGAGTGTGGGATGGTGGTGGTGGCCTTGGCCGCTTCCTTGGCCACGGTCCTATGGGCCTGCTTGGCCTTCTTCCACTCCTGTGGGGAGATGGGCTTTACCAATAGGTAGCAGCCTTGTGCTCCCCACGGGAAAGCCTCTTTGGTGCTTGCGGTTGGTTCGTAGTGCGCCTCTCCGCTGCCATGGCCGCCGAGGGGTGCTCTTGGAATGTAACACCCTCTTTGATGGGGCACGCATGTGCCTTATGGCCAAATGTGTCACAGTGGGTGCAAATGGGGGGCGCGCTGTCCACGGTTACCTGGAATGGGTGGGTGGTGTGCCCTGCAATATCAATAAAGGTGGAGTTCGGGATCTGGGTTAGGTCCTTCATGATCTCCTCAGTTGGGGTCAGAACTGCGATAACTTTGCTGGTGCACAGGTGTGGCATCAGCGTGAAACGTTGCATTTGGAAAGATTGTATTTCGCCATATATGGTGAGACCATCTTTCAGGTGTTGCTCCAAAATGTCACGTTTTACCGTAGTAGGCAAAAAGTCAAACGTGAGGAAAATTTGGTTTGATTTTGTCCATCTGGTGCGTTTAGTTTCGATGACCCATTGCCCTTCAGGGAGGTTGACCACTACGCGCACCGCTGCAGCCTCATCTGCTGCTATTTTGCTTTCAAAACCTAGGTCCAGCCAACCGCGCTACATGGAGTGAGGTGCAACGTACACCGCGGTCAGGAAAATTTTGTGTACATCTTCACAAAATTTTTCCCATAGGGCCATTTTTTGGATGTCCAGATACACACGGACTCCGAATTCCACGGTGAAAGTGGCTGGGAATGTGGCGTGTTGATGTACTGGTTGCATCATGCTTGCCATGCAAGTATCTCCGGGGAAATTGTGACTGCCAGTTTTTTTAGATTTTTTTCTATTCTGCCAGATTCTCCGGGGCGTTTTTGAACGTTAGAGGCCGCGGGCCTTCCGCCTGCTCTCTTGCCTTACTTGCCCAACTGCTCCCAGACATGGGTGCAGACTAATCCCCTCTATGAGATTATCAAACTAGATTTAGTCTTGAATTGAATGGGTTGCAAAAGTGTTTGCAACGATAAAGAAAAGTTTTTTAAGGATTGGAACTAGTTTAAATATGATATACTAGTATTGAAAAGAGGGCCTTTCTCTAGTTTGCCTTAGATAAAATAAAACTAAAAAGTAAAAACTTAGATTTTATTAAGAGTTTATTATTTATTTCAAATATTCCATTGTGGTGTCCTGCGGCACAAAGCACCTGCAAGCACAACCCTCGCTGGATTTTGACAAACCCTTTGATTAGCCTAAAATTATCAGGATTTTTTGAGAAATTTTTAGTGTACACTTTTCTTTAGTACTAGATGGTCCCAACCTGAGGGGGGATTCATTGGTGTTTTAGTGTACTCTTTGATTATTGAATCATCCATTTGCTGTTGATCACTAGTTTAAGTGTCACTGAACTGGACATCTTCTCAAAAATAATTTAAGTCTCTCAAGTCTTAGATCAGCTATAGATCCACAAGCAGAGACTGAGGTAACACATTCTATAAGTAACTTTCAAAGATAGACAACTGGTGCTTCTAATCATTAATTGATAGTTGATTGGTAATATTTACCATTAACACAGTGATGGTCTCCTGATATGCAGGACAAGTATGCCATGACAGGTTAATGGATCCCAAATAGATGGATTAGATTCCCCATAAATTTTTAAAAGATGAGTGCTAGGTACAGTTACTTGGATTCTAATTTGCACCAAGTCTTGAGATATAGGGATATAGTTGACTTATTAATGGTTAAGATAGTCATTTATTCTGAAGCATCCACCACTGAGGGAGGAAGAGTAACTTTAGGGCCAATAACTCACTAATTAATTTTTCTAAAGACTTTGAATTATCTAACATGCATCTACAAAGTTTTCTCCTCTTTTACATTTAGATTTTTTAATTAAGTGTAACGTGGTATCTGAAAATAGAGAAATAAATTTCATTAAAATTAGTTTGAGCATAAATATTAGAAAAAAATTGAGTCCCTATATGCATGTCATAGGAAACATCATGAATGACTATAGCAGGGCTGACACTACTAAGGACCTTTTCAGACAATTAAAAGTCCAATATTGTGATAAGAGCGTTTCAGAGGTAAATAAAAAATATCGTCCAAAAGGCCCTTGCTGATTCTTGGCACAAACCCTCAAATCAGGGCAATGCTATTTCATACAATTATTGGACAAGTCATCCTGTTCTTAGTAATTGGGTTATGACAATACTGCTGCCAAATATAGGAAGTTATGCCTAGGCTCCTTACTGGCCTCTCAACCATTCAGTTCAAACACCTAGGCGGATACCACCCCCTTTATAAGGTGGAGGGGGTGCCAAAAGGTGCAAATATTTCCCACTCATTGGCTGAGCTATATATTAAATCTTTGCCTAACGGACTAGTCCTACCCAGTATTGTCCCTCCATCAGCCATTCCATTCAAGCGAAGAAATTCCTGAGAGCTCTAATAAACCAAACATCAAAATTCCATGCTTTGAAAGCTCATAGCTTTTAGTGATTTTTTGGCCATATTACTTCAAGGCTTAGATTGTTTAAATGATAAGCAGCGACATATTGATATGTTTCTTCTTTGACCCCATCACTGATACTAATGAAATCTCTATAAAAAACTCCTCTTTTACAAAACTAAAAGTTCTTAGTTTCTTATACATAATATTAAAAACCCCTGATAATAAATATCCATCAGTAGTATAACTAAATCTTCTACTCATAAATGTGGTAATTCAGGAGTAAAACACATAAATGAGCAACAAAAAAAGCCTGAATACCACAAGCGGTGCTCACTACAGGGGCCCTGTATACCACCAAAATAAACTAGAATAATTTGAGGTTAAGTGGGGAAAGTAACCCTCACGACCTCTCCGTTAAAATCAACCCTCATCTCACTACTTTGGATATATATTTAGCCATTGCTTTGCTTCGCGTCAAAAATCTCGAGCATCACTCTCTCCAAGGCTCTTATGAGGCCTCCCCTTCTATTCACAACTCCCTTTCAGGAAAAAGTTTAACTTGGGTGGGGGAAGTATTGCTTCCTTTATTTTCATGTATGTTGCTATGAAATGAGCAGCTGACTATTTAAATCAAGTATATCCTTCCCTGCTTTATTCATGTGTCTAAGGAGATCTTGATTTCGCACTTGCCACGCTCAGCACCTGGGCGGAGGTTAAGCAAGCACTTCTTGAGGACTTTTGCTCCCTGCAGAGTTTATAAAAACAAAAACAGGCCTTTATGTGACTTAGCCTGAAAAAAGGAGAATTCATCGCCTCTTTTGTTGAGCAGTTTTACATCAAAGCTCAACCTCTACGGATTGAAAAAAATGCTACCTCTTGATGATTCCATTGTGGCTATATTGGCCGGATTAAATTCCCATCCCTCCTTGGCGATCCATATCTCCTCAGTTAAGCAGCTATTTCCAAAATGTATGAGAAATCAAAGAGGCCTTGTTAGTGGTGGCTAGCATCTATGAATTCGACTCTACACAAGACTCTCTGAGGAAAGCATCTACTCTGACCACTATAGCCTCTTCTTTGGCTGTCTCCATCTGAAATCCTGCTCCTGAGGAGTTGCCACAACAAAATGCTTCTCCATACAGTGAAGATAGACAGAGGATAATGTCCGTGACGGGGCAGTGCTCCACTCTACTTCAACTCCAAAAAAACCAGTTGGTGAAGGCAGTCATCCCCTTGCCCTACCCCTCTTGTTCTCAAGAGCGGTTTCCCCAAGTGGTTCCCTAAATACCGTCCTTCCACGACGCTACCTCTATCTCCTTCACCCGCTCTTCTGGCCATCTCTCGTCCAAAACCAGTATATGGGACATCCCAAACCCTCTACACCAAAAGCTAACTGTAGAGCTGCAACATTTGCAGCATTACATCAACAGCTAAATGGGTAATTGAGCGCGCCAGGGTCTCTCCTAAAATAAAGGAAGCCCTAAACTTACCTCACATCCGATGGGCACCCTGATATGCATTGATAACCCCTCTGATGTCAAAACTGAAGGGGTTGTGAAGTTGCTGGTCATAATGTGTTAGGAGCCCCAGGCGAAGTGGAATTACCAGACCGTCTGAACCTGGAGAGAGTGGATGTTACTAGGTCCCCCATTAAAATTATCTCTGTCAAGTGTTGAGGGGTTTTGAAATTATGACACTGCCAGAGATACTGACCAGCTCATTGCCACACTGATCTGATACACCCAGTGTGTTCATACCCTGCAGAATATCACTGAAAACCCTGAAACTGCCAAAAGGCTTGCCTCTACTCTCTGTCTAAAGGAGGTCCTCTATCTTTCCCCAAAATTGAGTGGAAGCTTAACAAAAGTGAAGGTTGTTGTCAATGTTTGTGTGTTAGGGCTATCCTTGATACTGGGTCCCCAGTGAACGTTGTCAACAAAACTTATTAAAAAGATCAAGCTGGCCCCTGACCTTGACTACACCCAAGAGTTTGGAACAGCTTATCCTGCCAACACCCGCTCCATTAGAGCCTACTCTTCTCTGTCCATTCGTTTTGGAAGTCTTCTTATTGGGTCCAGCGATGGCCTTGTCCTACAATACCTATGATCTACTCATTGACACTCAGTTTATGCTCGAGTTTAAAGGGGTTACTAACTTGAAGCAGGGCTATTTCTCCATGCTTAACTACGGGATTCCCTTAATTTTGACCAATGAAAATCTTAAAATATATTATGCTTGCACATTTGGGTATCCCACTTCCGCCTTATCCCTACATTGCACCTCAGCAGGACGGCATACAAAAACGTTGCCTCAATTAGTGTACACCCTGGAGGGTAACCCTTTCTATGCATCCAAAAGAGTAGTAATAAAGGTGGGTGAACAAAGGGTAGTTGACATGAAGATTACCCTACAAATCCCCCACAACTGCTTATTGCATTTAACAAGCGTTGAGGGTGTTAGTCCTTTAGAGCCCAGAGTATTGCCAGGCGTATTGGCCTAGTCTAACAGCGATCCATAAATATTCTAATGGGGAATCTCACCCTGAAATATCTGGTCATAAAAAGCATCAGGATATTAGAAGTGGCCTCCTAGTCCCTATTGATGACATTAAACAAGTCTACTGTATTAGGTCTATGGCGGATATGGGCTTACCCGCTGACTAATCATTATGTACTTTGCCTAACGTCCATATCTCTGAGAACCTAACATCAGCGGAGCTAGATAAAGTCCATACCCTCCTGGAGACTTACAGCGACATTTTCTCTAAATCTGAAACAGACTATGGGCATACGAAGGATTAAACTCACACTATCAATGTTGGGAAGCTCATTCCATCCGATCCAACCCCTACCACAATTCAAAAGTTGATGAGCTACAGATTAGATGAAGCTCAAACATTTGCTAGACGCGGTCTGTTGGTGCCATCCCAAAGCCTTGATCGTCCTCTCTTCTACTTATAAATAAGAAAAATGGAGGTCATCGGTAAAAAATGGATTACCAAAAGCTGAACAACATCTTCAAGAAGGACAGCTACAATATTCCCCACATTGATGATGCTCTAGCCCGACTCTCTGGGTCCAAGTTCTTTTTGCCATAAACTTTGCTAGCGGGTATTGGCAGATGGACTTTTCTCCACAAAATCATGAGAAGTGCGCCCTTATCTGTAGTGAGGGCCTATTTCAACCCAATCATTTATTTCAGGGGTTATGCAATGCGCCTGCTACTTTTCAGTGGGTGATGGATCATATTCTCCAGGATCTCAAGCTGAGCTGCATGATTGTCTATCTTGATGATATCATAGTATTCTCCAAGAACTTCAAAGAGCATCTCTTAACCTAATGAAGTGTATAACAGTTGCGGACATCTAACAACAAGCTGAAGCCCGCCAAATGTACTTTCCAGAAGAAGTTGATTTTCTTTGGCACGCTATCTTTCAAGGTGGGATACAATTCCTCCAAGACAAGGTGAAAGCAATATCTAAGATGCCCACACCCAAAACCCTTCGTGACATTTAGTATTCTTGGGTATGATGGGGTACTATCATCAATTTACCTCAAATTCGCCCAGATCAATGTGCCCCTCATACGTCTCTTAGCTAAGAACACTCCGTTCCATTGGGGTGCTAAAAAAGCCGCATTTGAACCCTGAAAAAGTTGCTACAACAAAGGCTAATCCTTCGCCACTCTGAATATAAAAAGCCCTTTATGATGTTCACAGATGCCTCTGACTACACTGTTGGAGCCATTTAGGCTCAATTGGATGATCATGGAATTGAGCATCCTGTGTCCTACTTCATTAAGATTCTCTCCAAAGCCGAACAAAACAACATCGTCGCTTAAAAGGAGTTCCTGGCCTTCTTACTAGCTGTCAAATACTACTTCCCTTTTCTATATGGGACTTCATTTAAAGTAGTTACTGACCACGCCTCTTTAAAGTGGTTACAGAATATGAAAGATCACGCTGGGCAGTTGGCTCACTGGGAACTTAAGCTCCAGCACTACAATATGAACATTAATCATTGAGCTGGGATGCATCATATGAACGTTTATGGGTTGATGCTGCTGCCTGTCTTTCATCTTGACAATAGCGAAGCAGAGAGGTTACACGACCTCCTAATGACTCCTGACGCATGGGCTGATGAAGATGAACCAGTAAAGAAGATGCTAGCATGGCATTTCGAGACACAAAGGTGGAGAGTGGGAAGTTATTTAAGAAAGTAGGAGTATATTGTTTGCCCTATCTCCGGCCATCAGAGTGAGTACTTGTTATCTTGGAGTCTCACAAAATCATGGGGTATGGCAGAGTATGCAAAACCTACAAGTGGGTATAAGAGCGATGATACTGGTAGGAAGTCATGAAGACAATAATTAAAGACCTAGATACCTGCCTGACCTGTAAAAAACATCAAGCACAAGACTCAATATCAGTATCAACCTACGACGCCCCACCAACCCTTTCACACCATAAATTTGGACGTTGTAGAGGATTCAACTACAATGACCAAAGTTACTCAAGATAGAGATTAGATATCTCAGTCTAGAGAGATTAAAAAATCTATGTCAGGGATATCCGAGTCTAGGATAGACTAAAGGTCAACCCTTTGGAGTCATCAACCTTCTCTGAAGGATGATGCTAAGCTATCTGATGAGGCAGAAAATCATATAAGAAAATCGGTCTCATCAAATAAGAATCTTATCAAATCTGGCTATCACAAGTGTGGTATTAATAATCACAAATATTGGTCATATAATTGAAAAGATCTTACCTCAGGTGCATCCCAAAAATTCTCATGCATAACTACTAAATCTACCCATATATTATCCCTCATTTCTAACTAATAAAGTACCACGATTTCTGTCTCGTATAGCCTAATTTTGGTCACTTTTCATACAGGATTCTGTATTACAATTGGAATCAACTATAGCAACGGAACTAATAACTTTGTTGCAATTGTATCAACTTTTGCTAGAGCCACGGAACTAATAATTTCTTAGCCTTAATAGCACCTGCTTATCATAATTTCTTACGAAATTATAATACTGGTGCTCCCTGCAAGGTCTGCTTCCGAGGCTACCTGGTGAAAACATACTTTCACAACAATGAATGTCCAGTGAAGAAAGCCTCTCTTCTGAGGAATCAATGAGTATCACCCGATGGGTACACTCCAACAGGCAAGAGATGCCTTCCGCTAATACAAATAATCTCCAATTTCAAGCTTCTATGGACTTGGCCATTGAGAGCCCTGAACAAAATATTTATCAGATTCAAGCCACAAATGTAGAAGAAATGGTCAAAGGCTTGATAAGGGGCTATCCAGCCTGGTATTTGTCATGATCGTGACTGAGCATCTAAGGTTGCAGAAAATATGATGAACTTATACAACAGAGCGGTGTTACAGCATATAGAAGTTGGTTTGGCTAGAACTAAGCAGTACCTCTGACATTATATACATCCCGCTATTCATCATGTATTCCAGATTTTGGGGTTGTATCATCTTGACATCCAGTGGCAGTTGACTCTGGCGCAATATATTCACTCTCAATTATCCTCATTTTATGAAACGGCTTCTAACTTTGGACAGGATAAACAGAAAGCCATTTTCAATAATAGAACAGTAATATACAGTATACATAACCAGTTAGTGAGAATTGATAATAGAGTTATGAGATACATCAGCCAAGAAGTATCTCAGCAAGTTAATGATGTCACTTACACTATTCACCACCGTATCGCCTCCCTTGAGGATGAGATTACAAGACAACTGGAACAAATGCAGGTCAAACATGAGGAGCGCTTTGGTGAGCTTGACGGGCTAGTCCAACATCTTGTCCAAATGGCGGGTACTATAAGAGAAGGTGGACAGTCCATGTTGGCCCTCCTGGACCCCCAGGACCACCTAGTCCCCCTTCAGTTTCCCAGTACTTCCTGGTGAATGTGGTCCTCCTGGTCTGGTGGTTCAACAAAGCCCACCGGGGCCAGCAGGTCGAGATGGGTCATAAGGACTCCTGGGACCTCCTGGTCCCCTGGCTCCTTGCTTCCAATGCCCAATTCTGAACCTTTGATTCTACTAGTATCAAGAGTACAGGCATTAGAAACTCAAATCTGAGCCATAGCTAAAGGGTGTTTCTTATCATTGGAAGGCCTCCCAACTGACCTCAATTACTCTCTAACCAACTTATTGGACGGCGTGGATAATTCTCATTGTCTATGCGATGCTAACCAAACTACACATGAAACCCAGTTTGCAAGGCTAAATGCTTCTATTAAATGGTTATCTGCTAGATGCGAAGTACTTGAAAACAAGCATAAAGAGATGATCTCTGCGATTTCTAACTTGAATCAACAACCTGAGAATGATCATCTTGCTCAATGGGTTCATAATTTACAGGAGGACCTTAATCATTTATGGCAACAAGTTGATCGAATTCCCACTCAAGCTCCTATCCCAGAATCTGAACCCTCTGAAGCTGATCCGGTCATGGTGTCAGGTGTACATGTTTTGAGTAATGAACCAACTACCTTTAAACCTACTTTTAAGGATAAGTTTGAGCCGGGTGAAGGTAGCATCCATTCGTTTCCCTTTGTCTATGAGCGTGCAATGGATGGTGCAACTGATCAACAGAAAGTATGGCATATTACCTCTTGCATAAGCTGGTTCATGAAAGAAATCATGGTTCCTCACCTGAAGGTTTGCAATACATGGGCTAAAGTGAAGAACACCCTTATTAAGGAATTTGGGATTGATCAAATCCTATCTAACTAAAAGCAAGCCTTTATGAGTATTTAAATCAACGAGGAGAGTCTATCCAAAATTTTAAAATATTCTACCATGAGGCCCAGACTCTTTCCATTTGCGACCAGATTACCATAGATGATGCCATATCAGCTCTAATGAGTGCATTTGCTTCTCGCACTCAGTTATTACTACATTTTAAATCACTTAAGAGAAACTTCCAATCTATTATCGACATCAAAGAGGTGCTTATGGAGATTCCTAATGGTGTGGTACACCCGACCTCTGCTAATAACCCTTGTTCTTATATCCATGAAATGCCACCTAAACCCAAACCTAAACAGAAGAAGGAGCCGTGCACTTATTGTGGTCTCATGGGTCATGTGGTATCTCAATGTTGGAAAAAGAAAGCTGAGAAGTCAAAAAAAGAAGAGTCAGCATAGGGCTTGAGGCTCCCTGTGCTGACTTACCTCATGTGCCTGCATCTAAATCTTTTAACTCTTCTAGAGATTGTTATGTGATATCCACTCTTGGTGAGCTTGATATCTCTGATGAGTTAGCCAATAAAGATACCATTTCTGCATACGCTTCTGTTTTAATTCTTCTGAGTCAATTCAATTGATTAATCCCTCAGTGTTTTCAATCCCAAACTTTACCACAGATGTGACCCTAATGGGAAGTCATAGTGCATAAGGTGAAAGTTTTGGCTATTATTGATATGGGATCGCCCATCAAAGTAATCTTGTCCAGGCTTATGAAAAAATTATATTGCGCCGGACTTAAACCATTCCCAAGACTACGGAACTGTTGGTCTTTTCTACACTAAATCTATAGAAGCTTACTCCTCTCTTCCAATGCGCTTTGGTAAGTTGGTTGTGTCAGCCCCTGCAGTAGTGTTGGATAATAACTGCTATGACTTGCTCTTGGGAACCAAATATCATTGATTTTAATGCAATAATCAGCCTTAAGGACAATTACCTTTCTTTAATTGGGTACTGAGCACCTTTAATTCTATAAGATATCCTAATAGCAAAGTCAAACTCAAAAGACGTGTTTGCTTATTGAATTATCCCACTTCTATCTCTCGTCTTAAATGTTAAATCTTGAGACCAAGGACTATACTCCCACCTCCGTCAGCTTATGCCTCTGAGGGAATTCCTTTATATCTAACTCTCCGATTATCATTCCCCCAAAAGCTCAAGTCATTATTGATATGGGAGTACAAGTACTTGTACCCACTGATCATGTATTAGAGATCTTCAGTAATCAAAATCCCTCTCATTTGGAGGCTTTACCCTGCCCTGATATCCTTGATCATTCCTACAATGTGACTGTTTTAGTTCTACTAGAGAATCTCACTTTTTGACCTATGCAATAGAATCGCAATAACCCCATCACCTATGTGCGGCCTACTCCTGTGAGTGAAATCTTATTCATGTCAGGATGTGGAGAATTACGTGAATTTGGGCTAAAAGATCCCCCTATCGTTGCTAGAATTGATGTCAAATTTGGGGATTCACTCACTCCAGAACAACAGCTGAAGCTGAGGCTTTGATTGAAGAATATGCGGATATATTTTCCCAAAGTTCTGGAGATATTGGACTAATAAATTATG
Organism: Massospora cicadina; assembly: GCA_022478985.1. Taxonomy (NCBI): domain Eukaryota; kingdom Fungi; phylum Entomophthoromycota; class Entomophthoromycetes; order Entomophthorales; family Entomophthoraceae; genus Massospora; species Massospora cicadina. Next base: position 94,173 of record JAKSZP010008164.1, on the reverse strand, counting down.
TTCAGCATCAGGTGAAAACTGGTGATACTTCCCCTATTTGAGCTTAACAATATTTCAAATCTAAAGTTGAGGAAGATCAGGTCTCAGTTGAATTAAAACAAGTCCTTGATACTGGGCTACTCACGCCTCTAAAAATTCCATGGGCTTCCCTTCTACTTCTCATCTGAAAGAAAGATGAAAGTCATAGAGTGGTTATGGACTATCTCTGGATTAATGCTGATACCCAAAATTATTTTAATCCCCTACCTTACATTGATGATTCATTAAGGCTATTTTCTGGGTCACAGTATTTCTTGGCCATGGATCTTGCTAGTGGCTATTGTAAAATTGACCTGGCTCCAGAAGACCGTCAAAGTTGCGCATTAATTTCTAGTGAGGGTTTATTTGAACCTACACATATGCCGCAGGGGCTTTGTAATGCCCCTCCTACTCTTAAAAGAGCCATGGATGGCTTATTTGGTGATTTGAAAATTTCCTGAGTTTTGGTTTATTTAGATGATGTTACTGTTTTCTCTCGAACTTTTAATGAGCATTTAGCTCATTTAAAGGAAGTTTTTGGTCAGATGCGTCATGCTTTGCTTAAGCTAAAACTATCGAAGAGTGCCTTTTTTAAGACTGAGATGGAATTCTTAGGTCATAAAGTTAATTGCAAGAGGATTTTAACCTTATCTAATAAGATACAAGCTATCTTGGACATGCCTGTTCCTAAAAGCTTGCACAATATTCAAGTGTTTTTAGGGATGGTTGGTTATTACTAACAATTCATCCCTCATTTTGTGGAAATTTGTAAGTCTCAGGGAATGTCCTTTGGCTCTCGATCAGGCCATCTTTCCATTCCCAAATAAAAAGACACCAAAGAGGATGGCGTTACCTCTCATCACTCAGGGCGACCTCGCTCACATAGTATATGAGTGATAGGTAACAGCTCGTCCACTTCGGATCCCACCTCCAATACCCACACTTACCTCAGCAGAACTGTTGTGGGGAATTAGTGAAATCTGTGCTGAGATTACTGAATTAAAATCGGTCAGATCTAATTCAGCTGGCAATCTGGTTGATGCCCAAAATTTGAATGACTGTAAAAGCATGAAGAATGAGATATCAGCTGGATCACCTGATGGTTCCAATTTAATCTCCAGACCATTTGAACAAATATTGGGCGCTATTGATGAGGGTTTGAAGCCCTCAAATAGTAATTTGGGCATTGCGCCCAATGTGCTGCTGTTGACCGAACAAACAGTTAAATGACTGAGCATGGGCGGGTTGGCCATCCCAAACCCGTTCCCAACCAAATGGACCCATACCTATAAGGGATGGCCTTGGGGGATTCCCATCACCCATCAGGCCAAACGCCATCATGCTAATTATCAGAAACGTAGTTGAGCTCTGATCTGGACGTTTGAGGTCGAACTGACAGAGACTCAGCCCACCGCTGAATTTTGTGATGTTGGTTCCCAAAGAATAAACCCCCCATTCCCAAACAATGCACTGGTCAGGCCAAATTTGTTGGGTCCTGACCCCATCCTGTCACTACCCAATAAAACCACTATTTAGTCAATTGCATGGCACTGAATAAGGAAGTTGATTGATTTTTTTACTTTCCTTTCCCAATAACTTTTTGCCAAAAAAATCAAAAAAAATTTTAATTTCCATTCTAACCGCATCCCAGATGGCATTTCTCTGGTGGCCTGTCACCCCGCACTCTGGGTGGGCTTTAACAATTCTTTTGGTCACCATGTCTCCCTCTATCATCAATTGGGCCCAGCAAGTCTGACACTTTTGGTCTTACAACCCCGCTCTTATGAATTTCTGACAACAATACATGGGGATTTTATGGCCCTATGTACAACAATGGATAGAGAGAACCCATCTCCCTATTGCCCCCAATGAGCTGGCCTCACAAACCAAGAATCTCGTCGATACTGTCCCAGTAATCCCACATCCTGCAGTTAGAACCACTGAGTTGGGAATGGGTTCAGTGTGGTTTGCCGTTGGGACACTCCTTTCCCTGTTGTTACACCACCACTTCGTGGTTTCACATTTCCTGGCTCCATATCAAGTCATACGGTCAGCAATGCCTCCTGCATTCTGGCTTGCTTTTTGGGTATTCACACATCCCGACTGGCAGGCTGGTCTAAACTTCTTCTGCCATTTCCATGAAAAGATTGCGGAGCCTTTAGTTTACCTTTTACACAAGAAAGTCCCTTTTTTTGGGAAGAATAAAAAGCAGCAAGAATTCAATTTGTTGCGCCAAGCCTTAGTGAGTGCACCAATCTTAGCCCATCCAGATTTTTACAGACCTTTTATACTATTTACTGATGCTAGTGATATTGCTATTGGAGCCATTCTGGCTCAACATGATACCAACCTGGTTGATCACCCCATTGCATATTATAGTAAAACCCTTTCTAAGGCCAAACGCGATTTTAGTGTTACTGAGAGAGAATGCTTTCAGTTTTATCTGCCATCAAGCATTTTCGCCCTTACCTCTATTGCAAGCATTTCACTATTGTCATGGATCATGCTTTCCTGAAGTGGTTGTAACAAATTAAGAATCCTGATGGGCTTTAAAGCTCCAGAATTATGACTTTACTATTAAACATTGTGCTGAAGCTTTTCATCAAAACGCTGATGGACTTTCTTTTTTTAGTACTAGATGGCTGATGGACTTTCTTGATTGCCTAGCCTAATGTTATTTTCTGCTGAGGAGGATCGCATCAATGGCTTGATTGGTAGACCTGAGCTCTGGTATTGGGAATCTAAGGATGTTATGTTGAAGTTACAATCCTTAACCAAAGATACTTAGTTTAAAGAAGGTTCTTAAACAAAAAGTTTGGATCTAAGTGGTTGCCCTTTATTTGGCCCTCTGCGAGGAATGATACTATTATAGAGCCCACCAAACTGAAGGGCATGGAGCTGTCGCTAAGACCCTACAGTGGTTGAAAAATTATTATACTGGGATAACATACTGGAATCTGTACATGATGTGAGGGAGCCTTGTCTTATGTACCAACAACGTGGTGGTAATACAATGTTCCAACACAAAATTGTGGGACCTTCTGAATCTTTCTCTACTATGAGTATCAATGTGGTGGGTCCTCTCCCTTCTGCTACTTATGGACATTGATATATTTTGTTAGCTATCGACCATTCTACTAAATGGATTGAAGCTATCTCAGTTTCCTCGGTCACTGCTAAGGCTATGGCGTCCTTTCTTTTTAAGCAAGTTTTCACTAGGCATGGTAACCTAAAGGTCCTGTTATCAGATAATGGGACCAACTTCATTTCTCAGGTGGTATCTGAGCTTACTAAATTAATGGGTACCTATTAGTCTTTTATGTCCCTATATAATCCTTCTACTGATGGTACAGTTGAACAGCAAATGGTACACTTGTAGCCATTCTTTGAAAGATGGCTTCCAATGACCCCAGTAGATGGAATCTCTATTTGCCTAGTGCGATGTTAGCCTATAGAGTTAACTACCATCGTATAATTGGAATGTCTCCTTTTAAAGCTTTATATTGTCGTGATCTTATCCTCCCTTCAAGTGTACAACCTATACTTGAGGAATCTACCCTGCAAACTACTGATTTATCTATGATGAGACTAGCTTATGAAATCATTTGATTACAAGCTTTAGCTTCAAGTTCCCATGCTGCTACTACCTTAAAGGAGGGAACAAGAACCAACACTAGTAGACCTACGCTACCAGAATATCAAGTCGGGGATTATATACTCTTCTATCACCATGGGCTGGGAGGAAGGAATCACAAAGTTGACACCTTATGGGCTGGTCTTTACTGTATTACTTATTGTCAGGTTATTAAATACTCCATTGCAGCTGTTAAACTGGTACTGTTATCAATAGAGTGCATAGTAGATTTATTTGTAAGTATGTGGCCCCTAGAAAAGATCTTGAGGGGGAATTGTAGAGGATTCAACTACGCTGACTGAAGTTACTCAAGATTGAGATTCAATATCTCAGTCTAAATGAGATTATAAAATTTATGTCAGGAATATCTGATTCTAGGATAGACTGACGATCAACCTTTCAGAGTATTAACCTTCTCTGAAGGATGATTCTAAGCTATCTGATGAGACAGAAAATCATATAAAAAATCGGTCTCATCAAATAAGAATCTTATCAAATCTGGCCATCACAAGTATTAAAAATTAGCAATATCGGTCATCTAATAGGCAAGATCTTACCTCAGGTGCATCCCAAACATCCTCACTCATAACTACTAAATCTACCCCTATAAATATCCCTCATTTCTAATTAATAAAGTACCACGATTTTGTCTCCCATAGCCAAATATTGGTCTCTTTTTTTAGTACTAGACTAATATTTATTTTTTTTCATACAGGATTCTGTATTTTAGATTGGAATCAACTATAGCAATGGAACTAATAAATTAATTGCAATTGTATTGATCTTTGTTAGAGACACGGGACTAATAATTTTATAGCCATTGTAGCACCTGCTTATCATAATTTCTCAAGAAATTCCAATAGATGTGGTAGGTCCTCTCCTTCAGACTACAAGGAGAAATTGCTAGATTTTGGTCAGAATTGATCATTTCAACAAATGTGTTGATGCTGTTGCTCTCCCCTCTCAGACTGCCAAATTGCTAGTGCTACCTTTTTACATCAAAATATCTTCACGTGGCATGGCTGCCCCAAGTCCTACTTTGTAAAAATGGGAAAATTTTATCTCCCAAGTAGTAAAGCTCCTCAAAACCTCCATGAGAGAGCAACAACCCTTCTCACCCTATATTTCATCCACCAATGGTGCCATAGAAAGGGTTAATGGAAACCCTGATCACTATAATTCAGAAAATGTTCAATTCAGACCCTCTTCACTGGGATCTTTACTTATCCAGTGCCCTCATGCCATACTGTATTAGTTACCATTACATCCTTAAATTTAAATTTATTGAGGGGAAGGCCGACCATGGGACAGACACTTCCAAATATGACTCAGACGAGACAAAACTTAGTACCAGGGGAGGCACCCCAGAGAAGCGATGCTATCTCTTGTTGCCAGCGGGAACGCCACTTATGGGAAGGGGGAGGGAACGTGTGTAGGGGGCGTAGCCACTATTGAGCACGTGTGGAGGAAGGGGTCTGATTTGATGAACCAGACTGGGAACCAGGAGGAGACCAGCTGTCGGCGACGTGGTGGGAGATATCCAAACATCCACGCTTGAAAGTGATCCACCAAATGAGACCGGAATCTGTGGACAGCTTCTGGGAGGGTGGGGGTGGAGCCTGCGATGGCATCCAAGACAATCGTGTGGATAGTCCACATGGCGATTGTGACCACCAGAGCACGGAGAGAGGGTGGGAGGGGGAGGCCATTGATGAAGCAAACATATCTCTTGACAGACTGAAGGGATGTGTTTGATCCTGGCCTAGCAGACGTTGGACTTCGCTTTATATCACTTTAGAGGTGGGGCACTTCTCCAGGCGGTGGAACAGCGTTCCATACTGGCCACACACGACACAGGATGAGTGTAAAGCGTTAGAGCGCTCAGCTGTAAGATACACCCGCCTCAGGCAGCGCCACACATGGGAGCGGACTTGAGGCTGCAACAGGGGATGGTGTGCGTATTTCCAGATAGTCTTTTGGGTCTCAGTGGAATAAGGGATGTCCATCATGTCCAGGTAGTCCACCCTGGATAGGACTTGGGGTCGAATGGGGATCACGCCATCATGGATGGGTAGCCCCTGTACCTCTTGTGTGAACTGAGGAGAGGGGCGGCCTCTTCAGGTTGTATGTCCACTAATACAAATTCTCCACTCTGCGCTTCGCATGAAGAGTAGGATTCGTTTGTAGTGGGTTTTGGTCCCGTGAGGACCTGTGGCCGATGTGTGTGATGCGAGGTATTTCATCAGGGAGTGAGGGTTTGATGGATTGTTGAGGCCCAAGGCTTGGGAGAAGTTGGAGCGGGCCGCGCGGGACCAGTGTTGGGATGGGAGTGTAGGAGCAGTGACGGCCACGATCCAGGTGCCTAGGATCTTGGCGGCATGGGCTTTGAAGTCAAGTAGGCCCATGCCAACATGATGATGAGGGCCAAACATGACCTCTAGCCGTACTGGTGGAGGGCGGCCTGACCAAAGCCAACCTTGTAGCAAAGCATACAGGGATTTGAAGAAGCTTGGGGAGAAGGGGATGGCGTGGGCTCCAAACCAGACTTTGGATAGGAGCATAGAGTTGGCAAGAACAACCCTGCCAGTGAGGGTAGTAGGGTGGGCTCTGAGAGAGGCGATTCGCTTCGTCACGTTGTCCAGTATATGGCACTCCATTACTGCTGACGCGTATCCTCCTGCCTCCAACCACACGCCCAGATGGCGTACTGGTCCTATGGTAGGTCGCGGCACAAAGGGGAGCACCAGTGGAGCGGTGTGTGTTGAGTTATTAAGGCGTGGACGTGGGCGAGCAGATGGGCCGGGTTGGGAACTACTTGCTGGGGCCCAGCAGTTCTGAAACTGACCAAGAAGGATGATTTCGGTTTTGGAGGCGTTCAGTGCCGCGTTGCTTACCCGGGAATATTCCTGGATGAGGGCTTCAAGCGCGCGTGCATATTTGTTATTAGACACCCCCACCGCACAATCATCTGCAAATGCCATCATCTTGACTGGGGCTTGGCCTGGCACATGGACCCCAGTGAGGTGGGCATTCACATTTCGCAGTAGTGGATCAAGGCTGAAGTTGTATAAGAGTGGGCTGAGGGGGTCTCCTTGTCGCAGGCCCCTTTGAGGCGGACTACTTCCGTTAGGAAGCCTGGGCCGCGCACTGCTATTGTTGCAGATTCTGTGAGCAGCATCACCCAGTTAATGAAGCGGGGGGTAGGCGGAATTGTTGGAGGCAGGCCCTAAGGTATTCCCAGTTTACTCTATCATAAGCCTTCTGTTGGTCCAAGAATACAAGTAACCCAGAGGCTGTGGACTGACACACATTAGCCACAGAGTGCACATTATCCCAAATTGACCTTCTGGGGATGAAACCAAACTGTTCTGGGGAGATGGTGGCTGATGCTACAATCCCTAAATGGTTAGCCATGATTTTTGTTAAAATTTTGGTGTCTGTGTTTGTTAGAGAAATGGGGCACCAGTTGGCTAAGTCAAGCCTATCCACTTTTTTGAAGAATGTGACCGTAAAGGCCTCATGTCCTCCTGGTAGGAGGCGCATTTCCAACAGGCTTTGGTTGAGTGAGGCTAGCAGCAATGGGGATATATATTTAAAATATTTTTGTAGAACTCATATGGAATGCCATCTGGGCCTGGGCATTTTCAGTTTGGCGCCCCACAAATGGTAGTCCATAATTCGTTTGCTGTAATTAAATTCATTATTTCCGGGTATCAGAAAATGGTGCAGATATGAGCTCAGTTGAGAAATTCAGCCATTTCAGCCAGCTGAATTGGTTCTTCTCAGTATAACTCGGAGTAATATCTTTGCATTTCGATTGCCACTTCAGCTGGTGTGTCCACAATAGAATTATCCGATCTTCACACCTGTGTGCAGGCATCTTCTGGCGTAGTGCGAAAATTTTTTTGAAGAAGTATGCGGTGCACTTGTCGCCTTTAGTGATGTGTGTGGCCCTGTATTGGACACAAACCTGATGTTTGTGTTGCCTTTCAAGTGCGTTGAGGTGGGCAGCTGCCTCCGCCCACTTCTGGCCCCATGCAGGGCTATATCCTGTGGCTGGAATGTTGGACTCCAAGTGGGCCAATTCTGCCAGCGCGTGCAATATAACCGCCGATGTGGCTTGTGAGCGTCTGGATGAGAGATGGCGATAGTGGCGGATGGTGTCTTCTTTGAAAGTTGCCCATGTGGAGATGGGGTCCGCGCAAAATGGTGCAACAAACGATTTCGCCAAAGTTGCCTCTTCCACCCATGTGGAAAATCCTGGCGACGCGAGCTCTGGGGGGCGGATTTTGCACCAATGTGGGGCCTTTGCAACTGTGACGGGTAAGTGGTATGTTATCTTGACCAGTCAGTGGTTGGAGAATTCCATTTTTGTTGTTTTGAAGTGGGAGATGTGGGGTTGGGATTTTGCCGGTGCTAGAATAAGGTCAATGCAGGTCATGGACCTTAATTGGCCGTTGTGGACGTGGGGACGCGTCATGTTTTTGTGTAGTGGGCCATGTCGCGGCAGCGCATCCATTAACCCAAGGGTGGCTTTTAGAACGCGTAGTTCTACGTGACCCTGTGGGGCGTGGGGTGAGGGTGGCCACCGGTCCGTTGGTGAGGTTAGCCAACAGTTCATGTCACCAATTAGGAAAGAATCAGGGGGTAGCGGGAGGGATTTGACTGACAAGAAAAATTCCTGACGCTCATGTGCACCGTTTGAGATAAATGTTGACAATTGTGTGTGCAATATCAGCCCATGAGAAGGTGACAACGAGCACTCAGCCATTTAGGAATGTTTCTGAAGATGTAAATTTGAAAAAAATGTTTTTCCAAATTAGCACCCCACAGTGCTTTAACCAAAAGGATAGGGATGGTAGGAGCATTGTTTTCCAAGCTTTCTTGGAACCTCATAGACAGTGGGACTCCTGGATGGCCAGGATATCCACGAGAAATTGTTTTGTAAAAAACTAAGTTTCCTAGCCCAGGACAGGGAGGCCTTGAGTCCAACAATATTCAGCATCCCTAGAGTCAAGGTTTCCCCCTTCACACCTTAGGTGCGAGGGTTGGGCCCCCAGGCCCACCAGCCTCTTCCAGGTTCCCACGGGCTTTCACAGCAGCGCGGGTATTAGCAGCAACGCTATCAGGGTTTTTGTTAATTTTTGTGGAAAGAGTCGCGTTAGCTTTGGCCTTCGCTTTTTGTTTTCCTGACGTCAGACAAATTTTTTGCGGTGCGGATAAGTTCAGTGCACCATCGAGTGGGGCAAAAAAAAATTTTCAGTTGGGATAGGTTTCAAGTCAGTTTCAACCGGGGCTTGGGTGCAGCGATTGGGTGAGATCAAATCTCCCATCAGATCCTCAGATTGAGTGGCCCACTCAGCATGGGCCTCCCAATCTGATTGGGTGATGGATTCCTTAGTTGCTTCTGCTGCGAAGGTCTCCATGTCCTCCTGGCGTTGTGAGTGTGGGATGGTGGTGGTGGCCTTGGCCGCTTCCTTGGCCGCGGTCCTACAGGCTTGCTTGGCCTTCTTCCGCTCCTTCAGGGAGATGGGCTTTACCAATAGGTAGAAGCCTTGTGCTCCCCACGGGAAAGCCTCCTTGGTGCTTGCAGTTGGTTTGTAGTGCGCCTCTCCGCTGGCCATGGCTGCCGAGGGGTGCTCTTGGAATGTGACGCCCTCTTTGATGGGGAATGAGTGCGCCTTATGGCCAAACGCATCACAGTGGGTGCAAATGGGGGGCGCGTTGTCCACGGTTACCCAGAATGGGTGGGTGGTGTGCCCTGCGATGTCAATAAAGGTGGAGTGCAGGATCTGGGTTAGGTCCTTCACGATCTCCTTAGTTGGGGTCAGAACTGCGATGGCTTTGCCGGTGCACAGGTGTGGCATCAGTGTGAAACGTTGCATTTCGAAAGATTGTATTTCACCATATATGGCGAGACCATCTTTCAGGTGTTGCTCCAAAATGTCACATTTTACTGTAGTAGGCAAAAAGTCAAACGTGAGGAAAATTTGGTTTGATTTTGTCCATCTGGTGCATTTAGTTTTGATGACCTATTGCCCTTCGGGGAGTTCGACCACTATGAGCACCGCTGCAGCCTCGTCTGCTGCTATTTTGCTTTTGAAACCTAGGTCCAGCCAACCGCGTGACATGGAGTGAGGTGCAACGTACACCGCGGTTGGGAAAATTTTGTGTACATCTTCACAAAATTTTTCCCATAGGGCCAATTTTTGGATGTCCAGATACACATTGACTCCAAATTCCACCGATGAAAGTGGCTGGAATGTGGCGTGTTGATGTACTGGTTGCATCGTGCTTGCCACGCAAGTATCTCCGGGGAAATTGTGACCACCGGTTTTTTTAGATTTTTTTTCTATTCTGCTGAATTCTCTGGGGCGTTTTTTGAACGTTAGAGGCCGCGGGCCTTCCACCTGCTCCTCTTGCCTTGCTTGCCCAACTGCTGCCAGACATGGGCGCAGACTAATCCCCTCTATGAGATTATCAAACTAGATTTAGTCTTGAATTGAATAGATTGCAAAGTGTTTGCAACGAGAAAGAAAAGTTATTACCATTACATCCTTAAGATGTCTCCTTTCCGTGTACTGTATGGGTGAGAACCTGAGGCTCTGGCTTTATTAGCCAATGATATTTTCTCTGATAGGACTGACCCTGAGCAAACTTTAAAAAATTGGTTCAACACATCATTCAATTACAATCAGGGACTGTGACTAATTTGATAAAGACTGTCACCAAAGAAAGCCAAGCCGCTAATGAGCTCTGGTCCCCTATTTATTCCTTCCAAGTATCCGACTTGTAATGTATTACCACAACCAAATCACTCCTAGAAGTGAGAAGCTTGTTTCTATCTGGGAAGACTATTTATAGCCACATATAAGGGAAGGATGAGTACTCTATCAAATCTTTGCTTCTATAGTCATTGTCAACTGGGTCCATGTTCAGTTCTTAAATCTTTATACACCCTCTAACACTCTTAAAGGGAGATAATGTCAGACAATTACAAGTCCAATATTAAGGTAAGTTTGGACCAGAGGTAAATAAAGATAGTAAAGGAAAAAGACCCTGGCCAATTCTTTGTGGATCCCTTAAATTGGGGCAATTGTCTTTCATCCATTTCTTGGCCAAATCATCCAGTTATTAGTAATCAAGTGTGCCAAAACCACCGCCAAATAACAAAATTTATGTGAGGCTCCTCCATGGTTCACTGACCATTCAATTTAAACAACTAGCCGGAGGCTACCCCTTTTAGGGGTGGAGGGGGTCCCAAAAGGTGCAAATATTTTCCCACTCATTGATTGAATTAAATATATTAAATTTTGCCTTAAATAGCTTTTCTTTCTTGTAACAATCACTTTAGTTACTACAATTCGATTTGAACAGCAAATTTGGATAATTACACACAGGAAAGATGGGCGACTTTAATAACAAAAATAATACAATATGGGCGAGCGTCGTGGCAAGCGGTGCACTTAACGGTGTAACTAAGGGCAAGAAACGCCCTGGAGGGGGACCAGAAACCCAAGCCATAAAAAAATCGCAAACTCAGACACCATCTGGGTTTATGGTATTTACTGTAAAGCACGCGCAATACATGTAAATTCAATTCAACCAACCTTTGTCAAAGTTGGAACACGGAATCAGACTCTTCCTTGGGGATGAGTCACCAACCCTGTGGGAGAAAAACATGTGAGGCACAGCCCTCACTTTTCCCTCACGCAGTGTACATAGCCACCAACAACATGGGATGCAGCTGGATCGATATTGGTTTTGAAACAACGATGAAGCTGATGCTGCAGCAAAAATCTGTGTGGAAATTGCCCTCCCTGAGGGCAAAAAAATTGTGCGCACCGCATGCACCAGATGGAACAAAGCAAAAACTTTGTTCATATCCTTTGACTCGCTCCCCTCCAACCTTCCTCATAAGGTAATTGAGGAGGAGCTCCGCAAAGGTCTTGTGGCCTATGGGGAAATCCAACAACTTGAATTACAGCGATTTCACTTAATGCCCGACCTGTGCATGGGCAAAGCTATTGCTTTAATCAACCCCTTCCCAGAAGTGGAATAGGATTTATCCAGAATTCCCTGTGCAGCAGAATTTCACTTTGCAGATGGGGGCCAGTCAGCTGCATTCCGAGTTACACTGGAACGCGCACCACCTATTTGCAACCACTGTGGTTCACTGGGCCACAAGGAACATGCATGCCCTGTAAAAGAGGGCTTAATGGAAAATGATTTTTGTGAAGAAGCTATGGACGAAGATAATGAAAACTTCGCCAAAATGACTGTTGGCCACCACCCATTCCGCTGGGGTGAATATGGACTATACTCCATCGTGGACCCAGTTACAAGTAAACTATGTAAAGCAGCACAAAAAGCCCGCAAGAGAGCAGCGGCTGAAGCGGCGGCACATGCGGAATCCGCCATTAACCACGGACAAATTCAGGAGGATATTTCAGATATTCACCGAACCAACCAATCAGAACAATATACCCAGGTCGAAAATTTTCACAGTAACCAGACTGAGCCACAAAGCGTCATCAGTCATGCACATACTGAGGAACAATGCAACCGCAATTTGGGTGAAAATGCGGTGCACAATGCAACAAAGTTGAACCTCAAAAATATAACATTCAATCAACAACCCGCATCAAATCAACATGAGACCTGTGCAGGAAAAGTTGATGAAAATGCAAAAAAACGCAATTCCCTTGAATCATTGGGTCAGATCAAGAGAAACAACAATGGCAGTGAAAGAGTTGGAGTACAGATGTGGAGCATGGCCAAAATGAGCCGCGATGGGATAGAACCAGAGGGTCCTCCCAACCGCTCTTGAGGCGCCATGGGCACCTCAGTGTCAATAGGGACGTTAAATATCGCGGGAGCCAGGGCTCATACGTCCTAAGCCAAAAAGCTGGCATTCCTACGAAAACCTCTTGTAGACATCTTGGCCATCCAAGAAACCCACTGCCTACAAGGGGAAGAAGAACCCTGGTCAACCAGGGTCACACCATCACAATCAGTATGGACATCTCACAGTGGGGTGATAGTCCAAAACAACAAAAAATTTAAAATTACAAATTCATCATCACACTTGCACGGTCAAGTTCTGGTAGCAACAATCACATGCCAAGATGAAATAATTTTGTTAGCATGTATCTACGCACCGTGCACTGCAACTGAGAGAAAAAAAATTTGAAAAAATTTTTACCCTCACCCTCCCACCAGATATCATCATGTTAGGCGATTTCAACTGCTGGGATAACCCCAATACAGATCGATGGCCTAATCCCAGGGGATACCCACCTGGACACATTGAATATCGCACAATGAAGGCATCTCTTGGCTTACAGGATGCTCTTCCTCCCAATTCACCAATCCTTCCCCATATAAAAAGACCCAACATACGTGAGGGACTGCTCATATCAATGAGTCGTATTGACCACATCCTCATCCCACAATCCCACCACTCAAGAATCTCTAAATTTACAACAAAAAAGATCAATTTTTCTGATCACTGATTAGTTACGGTGCAGTTAGCGCCAACCCAATCCCACACACAGGTGTCGCCTTGGAGAAAGCTTCACCCAGAAAATATAAGATTGCCTGAGATATCTGACTGGGTTGAAAACAAGGCTACAAACCCAGAATTCACAGCCCCATTCACTTTGGATCCCATCAGAACATGGAAAAAATTTCAAAAAAGATTTAATCAACAAAACCTGACATATTGCATCACGCAAGTACACCGTGGACACAGCCACAATCAAGCGTACCTTGGCAGAACTAGACCACCTGGAAATAAATACTCTGAGATCTGGCTATAGCCCTAATTGGGGACGCAAATGGGCAGAAATTTCAGCCCGACTTAACACTCTCATCTTTGAACACCAACACAGAATCAAAGTATTGAACAAAGGTAAGTTCATAAAGGAAGGTGAAACCTGTTCAACATAATTTTCCGCCAATTCCACTCCCGTGGAAACCAGCCCACATGCACACAGGTCTGCAAGACCAACGGCACTGTGACAACTGAGCTTAAGGAGGTCAAGGTAGAAGTGCACCGCTAATACACTGAATTATATCATGATATGCCAACAGATCCGCAAAAAATTAAAGAATTTATTTAAACTGCCAAGATACAAAGTACAATATACTATCCCTTATCACACGGGAAGAGCTTTATTAGACAATTCGCGGTGCACCACGTAGGAAATGCCCAGGGCCTGATGGGATACCCTACGAATTTTACAAGAAATATTTTCAACAAATCGCCCCCCTCCTATTGGCGTCAATGAACCAGAGTTTGTTGGAAACAAGCCTATTACCAGGAGGCCATGAATCCTACGTTATAACCTTGTATAAAAAGGGTGACAAGTTGGACCTGGCCAACTGGCACCCAATTGCACTCTCCAACACTGACACAAAATTCTAACAAAAATTCTAGCAGCTAGATTAGGCGCAATTGCATCTGACGTCCTATCACCCAACCAGTTTGGGTTTATACCAGGGCGTTCAATTTGGAACAACATACACCCTGTTGCAAATATTTGCCAATCTAAAGCAACTGGTGCCCTGGTCTTCTTGGATCAGGAAAAGGCGTATGACCGTGTTAGCTGGCCATACCTAAAAGAATGTCTACATGCCTTCAAATCCCACTAAGATTCATAAAATGGGCGATGCTCCTAACAGAATCTGCAACCATGGCTGTATGCGGCCCTGGATTCCTAACAAACAAGATTAAACCACACAGAGGGCTCAAACAAGGGGATCCCCTCATCCCACTGCTATACAATTTCAGCTTTGACCCACTCCTCCGAGTAACTGAATCACGTCTCATGGGGATAACCGCACAAGGACAACCAACAGTCAAGATACTGGCCTTTGCAGATGACTGCGTAGCAGGTATAGCAAACAATGAAGATGCCCAACAGCTGGAACACACTCTAGAGGAATACTCCAAGGTGAGCAATGCATCGCTCAACAAAAGGAAGACAGAAATCATCCTCTTAGGAAATACACAAACAACTGGACACATCATCAGAACCTCACACCAACACTCGAAGAAAAAACCCAATTATATTACCCTTTGCAGCACCTCTTACCACCACTCCTGTCTGACACCTTGGAATCTGGCTAGAATCAGGGGGATATGCTAATGAGACAATGGAAAGTAATCTGTTACAACGGGTATCCAAACGCGTCGCCTCCCTCAAGGGAAGAACCCCAGGACTAACGGGACGAGTTGCAGTTGCTAACTCGCTCATCCTCCCAATACTGTGGTACCAGGCCCATGCGATAGCCTTCTCACCTACCTTTATAACCTCAATTCGCGCGCTTATCCAGGGCTGGCTGTGGCCTGGCTCTCACCCTCCTATACGGATGGAAACACTATTTGGCCCACGCTCAAGCGGAGGCATGGGACTAATAGATTTTGAGAGCCATGCCAATCACATCCTACTTACCTGGATAAAGGAAATCCTTGCTCCAGACCTCCTGAAACAACATTGGTCCAGAGCAGCAAGGACTAACTTTGCACAGGCGCTCAAATTAAAAAACCCACATAGTCCACCCAGACTACTTTCATACCTTGCCAAGCACCCTACTGCAACGGGTCTACATGGAACCTCCCTCATTTCAAATATATCCTCCAAACTATCTGCCATATGGGATGGACCATAGAGAACATGGGTACCATACAGGGAAGGGGACGACCCAGCCCCCAATTCAAATTAACAAGCCCAGAAAACCACCCCCAGAGGGATATACTCGTAACAACCCCAAGCATAGCTAGGATAGAATACCTAGATATGCTGGACATTCCCTATGATTTAACCACACAGAAAGCAATGTGGAAAATGACACACCACCCACTCCTACAACCAAGGATAAGAGCAAACGCCTGGCGCTGTTTGAGAAGGACCTATAGGATGGCGGAACGCTCCAACTCCCTCCACAAAACATGTGCAGTATCTGGAGGGGAGGGATCCCTACATCACCGCCTAGAAACATGCCCCCCAACCAAAGCTATATGGCAGGAAGTCGCACGCCTGCTCAAGATTCAAAACAAACAGGAATTCTCGATATCAAAGAGTATCTTCGCGCTCCAGATCGAGTCACCAATTCCATCTACACTCCACTCCCTAATAATACCCATTGCAATGTGGACAATACACACAATTGCATTAGATGCGTTCAAGGGCACAGTTCCAACCATTCATGGGATTATTAACAGATTCCATGTCCACTTACTAGAGCACTTCCAAGCCTGGCTCTATGGATATATGAGACCAAGACAAAAAGCGCTCATAGAATCATGGTTCCCACTCTGGTTCCTCCACACAGACCCTTTCCTTCACACCTGCTCCATAGCAGGGGAAACCCCTCAGAGTAATGCACCAACCCCCCATACCTGGCAGTCCCGCTGGCAACAGGGGTAACTTGAGTACCCTGGGGTGCCCAATTTTTATATTTCTTAGTTATTCTCTTAGTTTCACATATATTCGGTAATGTCTGTCCCCTGGTCAGCTTACCTCAGTTAAATAAAAAATTTTGCCTAAAATAACAGTCCTACCCAGTATTGACCCTCCATCAGCCATTCCATTGATGCAAAGCAATATCTGAGAGCTCCAGTTGGTCAAAACCCAAATTTTCCCTGATTTGGATGCTCATAGCTTTTATTGCATTTTTTGGCCTTCTTACTTATTGCCTCATATTGTTTAAATTATAATCAAAGACATATTAATAGAGCTCTTCTTTGACCCCATCACTGATACTAATGAAATCAATATTAAAAAAACTCCTCTTTCCCAAACTAAAAGTTCCTAGTTTTGTATACATAATATTAAAAAACCCTGATAATAAATATTTTGCAGTAGTGGAACCTATTTCTCTTGCCCATAATTGTGGTAATTTAGGTGTAAAACGCACCAGCGAGCAACCAAAAAACCTGAATTCCCACATACCTGAACCATATTGGAAAGGATGAGTAAACTCCAAGGGATCAAGTGCAGGGGACTGGCTGTCCCATATTTTCAGTGTATGGTCCCAGTCAGGAGCAACTTTAATTTAATTCATTAAGTGGGACAAATAACATTAGCAGGGTTTCAAGCATTCGCCCTTTACTGGTTGAAACCTTTCTAAGAGTCACGACTCATTAAAGTTAAATTATTACTAGTAAATGCCAAAAAGGCTCCTAATTATTTTGTGTTTTTCCAATTTAAATTGTCAGGGTCATTCCTGATAACAATTATTTATTATTATTAGTATTAACTGATAGGTCCAAATTGACACCAGTGGCTTTATTGAGGATATTGGAATTATTATATTATAATTATTAATTTAATATTACAACTGAATACCAATTTACGCTGAAATAAATTAAAAATAACATTTAGAATTATACCAGCGACTTAGGTAGAGGATAATCAAAAATGCCTATGGAATGCCGAAGTTCACAATTGTAAAAGTGAGCAAAGATGTTTCTGCCGCTTGGGATTGTGCCAATACCATTTAGTAACATTTTGAATGATTTAATGAATTCTTGAACTAGTGAGATCATTTCCAATAGTATTTTAAGTCCTTTAATTACCAGTGACTAAAAGGTGAGGATAATCATCCAATAATTTATTATTAGTACATAAAATTTTATATTATTTTATTGGCAATTGATGACTACAAGCTTCCTTGTGTTAAGCATCAATTGCCTAGCATTCCCTTACCTGCTTTTCATTGATTCTTCCTCCCTAAATTTAAACCTGTGAAGGGAGGATACCCCAGTGGTAGAGTATAGACCCTCTACCACTGCCTCCCGAGTTCGATCCCGGTAATGGACTTTGGGTAGGGGACGATTTTGACTGTGTTGGTTTTGCGCGCTAATGCCCTGAACCGAGATAGCAAATAGCAAAGGCGGTCCATGGAGTTCCTGGCCTATCATACGTCGTGCATGGAGGTTTTCTGGGTTTTATCCTCCTTTCCCATTTTCTTCACTTCCCTAATCGGTGCGGTATCATCCCCAGGTCGGCCCACCTCGAATAAAAATATAAAAATTTAAAAAATTTAAACCTGTGAGTGCTATAAATTTTTGGGGCTCTATCTTTACTAAAATATCTCTTAACCTAATAGCCTTAATCTTATTTTTTATTATAATTTTTTCTCTGGCAAAAGTCAAGGATGGTGAGCTTAGGGGAAACTTTAGCCCCATTTCTCTTGGACAGGGCGATGGACTGAGAACCCGCACCTGCCCCACTGTTGGAATTCTGAGTCAGCACAATGTGAGCACCCAAGTTACCAAAAATATTGATAATGGTGCTCATTACAGGGTTCCGTGTATACCCCTGAGCTTTATAATCTTTTCCCTGGAGAAGGAAGCTCTTTCTTGTGCCAGGCCAAGCTCCCTTGAAGCAGTAACAAATTGTCAGGCCCATACCTTCAGGCTGCATTGGAACCATTGAACCCATAATGAGATTAGTTTTTAAGTTCTGCAGCTCAACCATGGACTTCAGTGAAGGCGTCCACTCCCTCACTGAGACCCCAGCGCGCTCTTTCTGGGGCCAATCCCCAATGCCAGCTACCAAAGCCAATGAGCTCTTTCCAGGGCCAACCCCCAATGCAGCACACACTGTTGATGACCTTTTATTTAGGCCAGAAATTAATTGCTCCGCCCCAACCTTTGCAGGAAAACCAGATCCTAACTCTCCCACTGCCAACTGAAGGGAGTGACATGGAACACTTTTAAGTCTGTTTTATCTAGTTAGGAGGTGGTTATTGCAAAATAGTTTTTCCTTAACTGCAAGTGCTGAGCACTTTCCCTGTGCCAAGCCAAATCAGATAAATCAGGCGACATGGTATTTGGATTCTCTAATTTTCAACCTATGAAGTTTTGCATGCATGAATACCAAAACCAACAAGCAAGTTAATAAGGGTTGGCTGTTAATTTCTCCAACTAGTTTCTAATTCATTTCATTATTGTTAAAACTATTGGATCTGAGTTGAGCTCCTCATTAAGTTGGGGTAAGCCAGTTTGACAAAAGCTAATATGGCTTCTCATTAAAAAAGTAAAGCTCAGTTTGATGATTAACAAAGATTAGGATTTTACCAAGTGTTCTCCCCATTAACTTGAGTCAATCTATTCTGATTTACCAGCTTTTCTAGTTTTCTGGGGCCAATTCTCAATTGTTTTAAAAATAACATCAACAAACGCCGCCAATCTTAAATAGCCAAGCATTCAGTTACCACGCTGCCTATGTCCTTTCCAGAATCGTGCCAAAGACCCCTGTCCTGGCTCTTGACCCCCAACTGAGGCTTGAAGGTGATTTTGTTGGGAATTCACCCTTTACTGGGTGAAGCCTCTTCTAAGGGTCGCGACTCACTAATATCTAATTATTAGTTAATGCTGAAAAGGTTCCTCATCAGCTTAAGTTAAATCAATTTGAAGTGATGGGATCATCCACATTAACCATTATTGATTATATTTAATATTAACTAATAAATCTTAATTGACATCAGCAACTTATGCCAAGGATGTCAAAATTATTATATTGTAATTGATTCAGTATTTTGGCGATATAAAATTTATTCTTAAATCAAATCATATAAACATATATGTATGTACTGGCGACTTAGTCTAAGGATAGTCATAATGCCAATGGAAAGCCAAGTTTCCTAATAGTAATAGTGAGCAATGTGTTTCTGCCACTTAGGATTTTCAATACCATCTAGTAAAATTTTGAATAATTAATAAGTTCTTATACTATAAGGAATCGTTCCCTAGAGTATATAAAATTTTTTTGAAGTGGGTCAACCTTGTGACAAATATATCACACTGAGAATTCTTCTAGCCAGGACAGGTTTCAAATCTTTATTGAAAATACCTGCACTAGAATGGAAGCAGATATTACCCTACCAGGCTAACCATCCTTATTCCCTACAGTATTTAAAGCCTATAAATACTGGTGACTAAAAGCCAAGGATAATCATTCATTAAAATATTACTAGAACATACAAATTATTATTTTATTGTTAAAGATTTAAATTTTTACAAGGTATGCTGACCAGGGGATGGATGTTACCAGTACTCAATGAGCAAAAGAAGTAAACAAATGAACAGAACAATAAAACCAAAACAAAACCTCCAACCAATTGGAGAGCTGAATACTGCTAACTTACAATGGCAGAAGGTGAGGGGGGGATCAGGCTGCTCTTCTACAGGCATTTTCTTTAAGACAGACTTATTATAGTTGATGAAATGAACAAAAGCGGAGAGCTAGAGCGTTGGGGCATCAGCGTGGTGTGGGTGGATGTAGGTAAAAAATGAGTTTTCTTATTCTTTTTCAAGTTTGGCTTGGACGAGAGCTTCAACAAATTCTGGTAGGTGATGTTTAGCTTGAATAAGGGCATCAGGGAGTTGGGCAAAATTGGATATACTTTGACAGGTGATTTTAGCATATGGGTCAAAATCTGCTAGTTTTCCACATTCATGACAGCAGCTTCAGCATCTGTAAGAAAATTGGTGATATCACCTCGTGGTGCTTTGGGAAATCATGGAGGGAGTTTAGTGTGGTCAGCCCTTCATGGAATTGAGAAACTGAATGGCCACTGCATTGCGGATGTTTGGGAAATGATATGAGGCCATCTCTGCTAAGGCTAGCTGGTGGTCACTTTGATAGGGGATGGCATTGAGTTTAGAAGTGAATCTTTTGGAGAATATGGTTTTGTCAAAATAAGAATTGCAAAATTCAGTCCATCAATAATCAAAATGGTTGAGAGGTTCATCAGTTTTACTCCTTCATGAAACTTTACTGATTCGTCAACTTCAGCTAATAGGTCCCATGGATTTTGGTTCATGAGAATTGTGGATGAAGAATATAGGTGGTTAATAGTCAAATGAGCTGCTTGGGTGTGAGAGGTGGACCAAGCCTGTATCTGATTGGCGGAGTTGTAATTGTGTGGGTTAATGTGGGCAGTTGATTTGGCGGGGCTGATTTCCCACTATGTCCCATTGAACAAGAACGTTGAGTGGGAGGAGGCAACAAAACGTTCAATTCAGAATCTGCTGATTAGGGCTCAGAAGCTGAATCAGAGGAAGTGGCTTGGGGCAGGATTTTTATGGAATGGTTGAACCCAAAACAGAGAGGACAAATCTGGTAACCATTATCCACCTGAGTCTAAAGAGGGTGCTCAGGCGCTGCAGCAATATGAGCATGGGGGATTTGTTGGGCTATGGAAAGGTGATGTGGTACTATTGTAGCTGTGGCGTGAGGGCAGAAAGGTGCTCTGAACCAGAGGGAACAGTAAAGATGAGGTTGGGCTGAGACCCATAATCCAGAAGCCGCATTATCAATTGTTCATATAAAACTAGGGGTGGGAGGTGGGAATATAGGGATGCAAAGGACGCCACCATTGTGGTATCTGAATGGTGGCGAGTTTGGGTAGTTGGTATGGGAGAGTTTATGTAAACAAGAGGAGTAGAAGCCGCTGCTGCAGCGTCCTCCTCCATCTGAAAGCCAATGTCGTAATAGCCCTTAGATGGGAAGAAATAAATAAAGCCAGCCAGTGCAAGTACAGCAGTGGCATGTTTAACAATTTCCTTGTCAACATATGTGAATAAACGCCCATATTTAACATGTAGACAAAAAAAATATTGTGAAACGAGGGAGGGCGAGAGGGGTGGATGTGTGCAAGGCGGAGCGGTAGGTCCCATGGGGGTGTAAATCAGCCTGTAGAGAATGGCGGTCTATTTGAACCTGTGCAAACGTATTTTCCAGCAGGGCGGAAAATTCTAGGCAGTGGAGCACCGCTACCTCACACTGGAGCAGCAGGCGGTGGATCTGTGGACATCAACAGGATAAAATTGGTTGTTGCAAGATGGCGGTATTAAAATCAAACTAATTATAAAATTTGCTTGAAAGTGATATCAATTGGAAAGAAAAAGCTCCAAAATATCATTTATTGATAATTGATGCTGACAGTTTTCTTTGCTCTAGGCATCTATCACCTAGTATTCCCTTACCTGCTTATCTTAATCCTTTCTCCCTCACTTTTAGCCTGTAAGTACTATAAATCCAGAGGCTCTATTCTAATAAAATCACATATAACCTAATGCCTTATCTTAATTTTAATTTAAATAATCTCTTCTCTGACTAGGGTCAAGGATGGTGAGCTTGGGGGAAACTTTAGTCCCCTTTTTCTTGGGCAGGGCGAATAAAAAAATCAAGCACCTGCCCCACCGTTGGAATTCTGATCCAGCACCATGTGAGCACCCAAGCGGCCTGAAATCTTGACACAAGGGAGCCAGTGTTAATAATGGCCATGAAGTACACCTTGTATAATACTACTTCACTTGGGTTATTTGTAGTCCAAATATGGTATAGGTTATATGAATTTCCCAACAGGAAAAAGAATAACTTTTTACCAAGTAAGGTTGTCAGAAACATCAAGGAAATTGGTAGTATACACGAAGAAACAGTTTTGATGTGCAGTAGAATCTGATTTTGATGCATAGGTCCATCAACATAGGATGCTCTAGTGCTCAAGGCTGACGCATAATTTCCTCCACATCTGATTTCTTCCCCTGGCATTGTTTCTCATGGTGATTGTAAAAGCTTCAATATAAACATTGTTCCTTCTTGGATTCAAATCTGGTATTTTTCCTATAGCATAAAATAAGGTCTTGATCCTTTAATTTTATAAGTTTGGCGATTACTGGACTCAGGTAGTGCCATAAGTACTCCTTGATATTGAGGATAGTCTTAAATTGCTTCCTAATGAGCATAAATTATAGAGCCAAGTTCTTTAGAGGAGAAAGAGGACACCACTGCAGCGATTGAATCATCCAAGGTGACTCAGTTATCACGAATAAAGCCTGCGCATCAAAATAGAAATGGTAAGCAGCTTCAATATTATTATTCTATTTTTTCTGTTTTAAATACGTGAACACCTTTTTGCGGTTTTACAGAGACAAATTGCTTTTAAATTCCTTAATGAGGGATCTTAAATTTATACTCAAAAATTGCGTTACTTTTGAGTAAAGGATCATGATCTTGCGAGCACTAATCTTAAGCATATATGGATGTGTTGCCACTTCTGCTAATCTATGGATAATTTCATAGTGTACCTGTAGACAAAAAGAAGAATCTAAAACTGTAAGTTTCTGTTACTGACTTCCACTTAGAAGTAGGCTTAAAAAGTTAATCAGCTCAGATATGACATGAATAGCAGGGGTTTAAGGTCTTCCCATTTTAAAAGTTTTATTCTCAAAAGGATCTGCTATGCGGGATTGTTTTATCTGCTGTCAGAAGATATGGAGATCATATTGTATAACAAGACTTAAGTTGACACTCAATCAGTACTGGATCTAGAGCGGAGAAAGTCTAGAGCCTTTGGTTCTCAGCCGTTTGGTCAGCGAATTTTTGTACTGTCATTTATGCTGGGCTTCCAGGTTCTATATCTTTTTCCAATTAAGCTCTTAGACTTTTCCTCCATTCCGGCTTGATTTGCTAGCTGTTGTGCAGCCACATCAGAACAAGAAAGTTGAAGAGTGTAATTCTAGTCATGGAGAGCAGCCAGAGTTATATTAGAGTAAGATAAGTTCCTTTGACATCCATCCAACCTCCTCAAACTACTTCTCATAATTGTTGCTCCTAATTGAAAATAAAATCTCGTGGTCCTCATCTCGCATCACCTTAGGGCTAGATCCCTTGGGGCTCTTGGAACTTCTAACCTTCCAGCTCTTCAGGGCTGTGGGGCCCACAGATGATAGTTAGTTTGGTAGCAATATGAGCATAGGCCTTTTCGCCAAGATGGTAAACTTGTCCAGTTAAAATTTCTCTCTGGGATTCACAGATCTGCTATTCATCAGGTAGTTGATTCAAAATTGTTTTCCTTTTGGTCAAATTTGCACTTATTAACATTAGCATTAGCGAGCTGCTGGTAATTCTCATAATGCAAGATCTACCAATTTTATAACAAGATGGACGAGACGACTTTTTAAAAAAGATCTCTAATCAATCGTAAATATTAATCTTAGTTTTCCCAGCCAGAGTTAGAGGCGGTCTCATACATTTTGAGAGGCTGAGATATGTTAGTGGCTGAGCTAAATAGTCGCTGAATCTCAATATGATGCTACCCTAGCAATTTTAATTAATTATGAAGAGCAGGGTGAACAAATAGCTGGAGATAAACCTCAATTTGTGTAGCTCCCACAGCTGTGCTCAGAAGAATAGCTGTGGTATACAGATGCATAAAACCAATATTAAATTGGGCGAAAAAGTACTATTTGTCTACTGGCCAGGCTGTAGAGTTCCGTAGAGTAAGGATTGCACTGTCTGAGTAACTTCAGCGGATTTTACCTTGTAGGTTAATTTATCAGGAACCAGAATATTAAAGGTCATATGTACATCGAATTGTAATATTCTCACGCTGTAAATAAGTATAGCTTGCCGGCCAGAGCAGACACTCTTTGTCACACTCAATTCTTCCTTCTGTTTAGGGGTATTTTCGCTAGAATGATTCAGCTTTGGGAAGGTATATTTTTGCCTGGTTGCCTTGGAAGGACCTGCAGATAGCGCCAAATTTGAGAGACTTGATTCAGTTGCCAGTTTCTTCGAAATTAGATAATTATGAGTCAAATTAGCTCCAGTGGTTCTCCTAATGGATTATTGTTTCATTAGTATCTTTTGCACTACAGCCATAAGTAATACCACACAGAGTAGAAACCAATGTATTTTATATAATAAAATTTTTTATCTATAATTTTTATGGAGGCGTGTTTTTTGTTTGGATATCACCCCTCATGGTCAGCAAGGTTTATTAAAAGCCTAGAGGAGTTAAAGCCTTTGAGAAAGTGAAGGACCTATCGCCACTCTCCCATTGAGGTTCTGCGTTACTTTAGTTCTTTGTATTCTTCTGGACACTGGTCCATTACAGGGCTTCATCTGTTGCCATCTTCAAAAGTTCATATGGAGTTTTTATGGAATTAAATATTTATCTGGTATGGTTCTCCTTTTAGATTCTTCAGCACTGCTACATCATCCTAGCCATTGACCATCTCTAAAGTAGGCTGAGGCCATTTTAGTACCTGTTGTCACTACTAAGATTACAGACTTGTTTTTGTTTCATGACATTCTCACCCAACATGGGTGCCCAGAGTTCTGCTCTCAGAAATGGGTTAAATTTCTCTTCACAAGTTGTCCTAATAATGCACTCACTATTTAATATTGTTCAGCAAATCATTGTACCCTATAACCCTTTTTACAAAATGATGCAATGGAGCGTGAAAATGGCACCCTAGTTTCTATTCTCTATAAGATGGTTACCACGGCCCCATGCAATGTAATTACTAACTGCCATCCTCCTCTAAGCCTATCATATAAGCCACCACCATGTGATCAAAATGTCTTTATTTCAGCCCTGTATGATAGGGACCCTTAACTACCTAGTAGCGTCCAGCCTTTACTAGACTCTGCCCCCATGACATGCGGAGTTGACAATGAGGGCATTAGCTTATGTGATAATCAGGTGCAAGTGCTTACCACCTAAGGGATCATGTCTACCACCATAAGGGAAACTACACATTCTAAAGCCAAACATACAGCTCTCCAGTTGCTTAGTATTAGAGACCTTGTACTTTCCTACAACCAATGCCATGGCGGGTGCCCAGATAAGTTGGACACTTTTATGGTCAAGAATCTATAGTGTATGCATAAGGCTGGCTTTGAATTCTCCATCACCTTTGTCTTTCAAGGAACATCTGTTAACCGCGTACATGATACGTTCCTGCGCCCTTATCTTCCTCTCCACCAGGATCTTAAGTGGGGTGATGTTAACGCTTGTTTAAAAAAACAGACAAACTTATTACAAGATTAGAATAATAAAACGTTTGATAATCTTTCACTGGGGTTAAGCCTTCCAGAATCAAATGGACTGTCATCAATTGAGGCTTTGCTTTTAACAGGGCAAGGAATAGTAAAGGATATTCAAGCATTGTCAAAGGATCAGACTCAACTTAATGCCAGTGGCTGCCATCCGGACGCCCTTAAAAAAATGAAAGGTCAACAATATTAAAATCTAATCAAAACTAAACAGGCTGCAGCTTGACCCTTACATTGTATAAGAAGCAAAGAACCTGGACAAAGAGGAATTTGAGCGCCCTATTTACCACAAAACACCTGTTGGGCTTTAGATATTGAAAGCTTTAACAAAAAATTTTATTATTATTTTACCTAAAAAATTTACCAAGATTTTATTTATCTAATGGTTACAATAATTAATACCATACCCAAGGATAGAGCATAATACTTACCTTGAAGAAGCAAAATGTGCTATTACATCGCTTCTCTCCAGCCATTTTAAAGAATTTTGCCATTCTGAAGACCATTCACAACTTCCATTCATAGTGCTAAAGCACCCCAAATGTTTGATATTTGGTTTTTCCTTGCATAAAGCCAAAAGCTTTTCACCAATTCTAGTTCTGTCCACAAATTACAAAGTTTATTCAGTATGAGATTTCGCTGATAATTCCTGTCATGATATTTAGATTGAAAACTCAACTATTTCCTGTAGTGAGCAACAAATAAACTTTTTGGCTTTCCTACGTGGGTTTGATGTGAGCGTTAAATATATTAATTTTCTAGATAATGTTGGGTTGGTTGATAATTGTTGAGAACAATTATTCTAATTGAGTTCTTCACAACTATTATGAGTAAGTCTATATTAATAGTAAGGTGCCTAAGCTCTTCCCATTGATGACTCAAAGGCACTGCTGGCTAACAAGGGAACTTTTTCCTTAAAATCTTCCACTGGAGTACTTGAGAGCCACTTGGACAAGGGCAATTATACTATCAACTTTAATCACAAGTGTTTGCACAAAAATAGATAAGAGAAAACTATCTCATCCAATCTAATCATGAGAGCACAATTAGAAATTATATAACTATATAATTTTTTCCAAATATTAACTGTATGGTACTTATTTAGTAAGAAAATTCAGAACTATGTAGAGGATCTAGTACTCAACTCATCATTAGTTCGCTAATAGAAATGACATCCATCGCTGATAAATTTAGTCCTTAGATGCCTACAAAACAATTATTACTTCTCCGCCTAGTCATATTCCATCACTAACTAGATTACAACCTTACCTGATTTGTATATCTTAAATACATGTTCCAACGTTTTTAATCAACTCTAGCCAAATTATCCATATTAAGATAGCACTTGCATATGTAATAGGACCTTTTACCATATATAACATGTCACATTACCTTTTAGGCCAATCCGCAAGTTGCTGCCAATAAAAGAGATGTCAACACTTCAGCAACTGCCAATAAACCTTTACTAACTGGCAACAAACCCCAATCAATCTATGCAGAAATAAAACTAAGTATTAACAGTTAATCTAATGATTAATAACATTTGCAAACATTATCAGGGCTCATTCCAAATGGAACATTAATAATCTATCAGATTTGAATCTAACATATAAGCAATATATGTATCATGAACCAAAATAAACTATAGTTACCAAAATAATGATAACTTTCAAATCCGCTATGGGTTTTAATAATAAAATGCCTCCCAGAGTATCAAGCAGATAACACAATATATCTATTAAGCTGGAGATGTGGGCATTCTAAAATATAAATAGTTGAGGACACGCTATGGCTTACTTTTAACTAAAGTTTACCATAACTGAGCACCCTTAAGCCATAAAGGATAAAGAGCTGGCTTTTGTTTCCTGGTCCTGGATGCATTGAAGATATCTTACAAGGTGTTAAGCATACATTAGTGGTAATACCGACCCTAAAGTTACCCATTTTTATCAAAACCCACAGAAGTTGACATAGATAAACCAGAACCCACCAGGACTTACTGAAATTTAAGTTTAGAAATAAGTTTCTCAGTGGAGTCAAACTTAACTTGCTTGTATCCTTATGCAATACTGCAATGGGTGATCTTAGTAACAAATCTAATTTAATCAAGGTGATTCCCCTTGTTCTTTTGTGGCACCTCACCAAGCCATTGCCGCAGTAGCTCTCTTCACCTTGAATCTCAAATCCAAACCCACGTCTCTAAACTACCCAAAAAACTGCCCCAGCCTCAGAACCTGTTGGCAAATAGAGCAAAAAGCATATGTTCCACTCTCTTTCACCAAGGAGAATTCTCTCTTGTATGATTTGATGACCTCACAAGCAGCTGATTCTCAAGGTTTAAATTATAAAAAATTTGTTTTTGGTAAAGTTCCATCCCTATAGTACTCTCAAAGTATAGGCTAATCATTTATTTGATATAGTGTGTGTTCCTCTGCCTTACAATCCCGCATCATATGCAACATCACAATTCTCCTACCATGGGGCACCTAGGCGTTTTTAAAGTTTATAAATTTGATAAAGCAAGAATTTTTGTAATGGCCATAAAAAGAAACCTACTGGGTAGAAGTTTGTTTAGCTTATGTCCACTCCAAATCTGACTAAACTAGGTGGAATGGTCTTTTACACCCCGTTAAAAAGCAGAAGGGCCATAAATCTTAATTTCGTTGTATTTCATCATGAAGTTTCCATTAACTCAGTGTTTTGATGAGATCATGGTAGCAGTAAATAGCTTCACAAAGTGTGCCATATTCATATCAGGCTTGATGACAACCACAGCGGAGGATATCACGGAAGTTTTGTCCATCTTTTAATAGTTTGGATTGCACAAAGTAATTTTCAATAGGGGACCCATTTTGTCTCAAGATCTTAGGACGCAATGTGCAACATGATGAATATCAAACTCTAAAAATAGCATATTACCCTCTAATCTGCCCAGGTTGAACAGGTTTCAGCAATGATAAAATTCATGCTAGTTCAGAAGAAGTTCAAATGCAAGGTAATTTGAAACTCAACCATTGGGATTTCACCAATGCAGAAGCTACCAAAACTACTATGAACGTTATTTTTCTAAACGAGCAAGTTAAATCCTAAATCACGCATGAATCCGCCAGAATATATGAGAAAGTCTTGCCATTTGGAAATTTTCTGATTCCAATACATCTCTCAAAAGATTAAGTAATTCAGAAACCTCCACAATCTACCACATTGTTAAGGATTGCTCTTGCCATTTAGAAAATGTCACACCTACATGAATTTGAGCTTTTACAAAAGGTATTAGTTAAAAAATTTTATCAATAAAAACATACTTGTTTTCATCCTTGACTTTTTCCTAGATCTGGCTCTAAATTGCCTTGCTCTGACAAGAAATTTTGCCTGAGTCTTTTAGCAAAGTTTTCCTTGACCATTAATATATTCTTTCAAGAGATTTCCTTGAGACAAAGAATCTTCTAGGATATTTCAATGGTGCTGTAAGATAAAAAAATCGTATAGCCATTGGCGGACCTAGCCTTCAAATTTAGAATAAAAACTCTATAATGGCAAACCTTTAATCGGAGAACTTCTAATTCTATTCTGCTACCTCCCAGGACACTTATTCAGAAGACCTTTCTTGGTACCAGCACTATTATAATTTCCTACACGAATCAAATAGGGATAATTTCAATGCACGCCAACTTATATTACAGTTCTTCTTAGAACCATATTCTCAAATCTATAATACTCTAACCACAGACAACTTTTTCAGCAATCCAGAAAATGTGTCACCAGGTACATCAATGATTATAAATTGACTAATAACCCTATTATATTGCTGATAAAAACGCTGTGTGAATCAGATTACATGTAGGTGACATAGTTATGTTTAAAACCAAATATTTGCACCTCAAAGCCTTGTTGTAAGTTAAAATTTCAAATGAGCAAGTCACAAACCTATCTCTCAGTTGGTAAAAAATTGTTTACAACAAGGAACTTCCTCCACTTTGGGAAATTTACAACTCCTGTCATGCATCATCCCTTTCTCAAAGGCAAGATGTCATCAAAATTATGCCTATCATAGTAGAGGGGCCACCAAAAACCAAGTTGGAAAAGATCTTGGAATCTAATAATTTAAGCGCAATTTACATTATTTAGTCTACTGTAAAGGATATCTGAAACATTTGAACATCTGGGTCCTATACAAAATTTTAACAACTTCCAGGAGCTAATCACCAATTTACATGCTGAAAATCTATAAAATCCTATGTCTCAACCTAAGAAACCTGCCATTAAAGCCTACAAGTCAACAATTCCGAATAAGTATTGTTCTCTGTCTCAGGCCCTAAAGGGTGTGTGAACCCAGTTTTATAGTAAAGGTAATGCAAAGTTCCAGGACCATTTTTTTGTTTAAAAAGTGCTTTGGAACCTCAATAACAAAAAGGCGCATATCCTAAGGCACTTCATTTTAACCATCTCAATGATCTAGGGCACACTTTAGATGAGAGAAGGTTATCAGCTGTACTACTTGGTATGCCTATCCTTTCTTTCAAACCTTTTCTCAAGTGCAAAACGACTATTGTTTCTGAAAATATAGTACAATCTTTACATAGAATCATCCAGTTATGTAAAGGTTTCAGAAATTTTTATAAGTATATGCTCCAAAAGTTAAACCCTATCTCAAATTGAGTACCCCTACAGGGGCGACCTTAGTTGTAAAAAATCGATACTTGGAGGATCCAGGTGCAAATCTTACCAAAAGAATATCGCATATGTCCTAAAACAAAAACAGAAAAAGCGAGTTGCAGGACTTTAAGGTCAAGAATTGAAACGCTGAAGAAAAATCTGGTGAATATAATGAGAATTAAATTCTTTAAAAAATAATGTTGATTAGATGTTAATGTACCATTACCTAAATGGGCCGTTTAAATCCTTATGAAAACTTTTTTCTATGATGATTAACTAAAATATTACTAAGTTGTTCATCTAAGCCTCACTCCTCCTATCAACTCTAAAGCCAGCACCATGTTAGTGGTAGGGCGCTGGTTATTGGTTTCTCTTTTTTCTCTTTAATACTATATTCATTTTTTTGCTATTACAAATAAAATAATAATTATAGTACTACTAAAAGTATGTCTATGAAAAAGCCCACCTAGTAACTCGAACAGAAGGGCAAGTTATGGTGGAATAATCTTTCAATTTTTTGTAAGTAGAGATATAAAATACAACGAGAACAAATAAGCCTATTATCCACCATTGCAAAGAGCCAAGGGACCTTCCATCCCTTCCCATTAGTTGTCTCTTAAAGGTAGAACGTCATTTTTTAGTCTTAAGTTGTTGTCATAAGTGTTCAGGCACTTGCACATCCAGCCAATTTTCTCATGGTTCGCTCAGATCTAAACATTTATTAAGATTTTATTCAGGAAAGGCCAAGTATGAGATGGACACTTCCAATATTTAAACTAACAAGCACTAATATAAGCTAGTGGCACAGAGAAGCTAAATCTGTCTCCTATTGCCAGCGGGAACGCCATATAAAAGAAGGGGGTATCATGAGTAGGGGCTTGTGACACTATTGAGCACGTATGAAGGAAAGGCTCTGAAGTGATGAACTAAACCAGAAAGCAAGATGAGACCAGCTGTTATTGATGGATAGAAAGGTAACTAAACAACCATGCTTGATTGTGGTCCATAACGTGCGACTGGAATTGGCGTACAGCTCCTGTAAGGTGGGAGTAGAGCCTAAAAATGGCATCCAAGACAACTGTGTGGATATTCCACATTGCAATTGCTACCACTAAGGCTCAAAGGAAAGGTTGTATTTGGAAATTTAAGGACAAGGCGAAGATATCCTTAGATAGGCTGAAGGGCTGTGTTTGCTCCTGGCAAAAGAGACATTGAACATCACACCAGATCGAATTTGTTGGAGGGCACTATCAGGCGGTGGACCAAAGACCCAAATTAGTCACACATAACACATGGGGAGTGTGATGCGTTGGATCGCTCAGCGGTACAGTATACCTATTTTAAGCAGCATCACACATTGGAACAAACATGAAGCTGCAAAAAAGGGTACTGAGCGTACTTCCAGATGGCTTTCTGGGTTTTTAAGATTAGGGGATGTCCAACATGTCCAGATAATCCACTCTGGCCATGATTAGGGCCTCTTTGGTATCAAACTGTTCAGAACGGCTTGGCCTTGTACTTCCTGTATGAAGCGGGGAGTAGGGAGACCCCTCAGGGTGGTGTGCCCACTGATGCGAATTCTCCACTCAGTGCTCCACATGGAGAGAAGAATTTGTTTGAAGTGGGGCGACGTCCCATGTGGGCCCACAGCAGAGGGATGTGAGGCAAGTTATTTTAACAGAGTTTGGGGTGGGTAGGATTGCTGTGGCATAGGGCGCAAAAAAATTGGAGCAGGCTGCGCACAACCAGTGTTGGGCTGGGAGTGTGGGGTTGATCTCTGCAGCGATCCAGGTGCCAAGTATATTGGCGGCATGGCCCTCAAAATTTAGCATGCCCATACCACCACTATGGCGAGAGCCAAACAAGTCATCCAAGCGCACTTGAAGTGGGTGGCCTAACCAAAGCCACCCTTGCATGAGGGCATATAATGACGTGAAGAAAGATAGGGAAATGATGATAGCATGGGCCACAAACTAAACTTTTTGATAGGAGCATAGAGTTGGCCAGCACAACCCTGCCTGGTAGGGAAGTTTGGTAGGCTCTGAGGGAGGCGATGCGTTTTGTGACATTGTCCAGGATATGGTGCTCCATCACCGATGAGGTGTACTCTCCTGCCTCCAGCCACATACCCAAATGGCGTACTGGACCATCAGTGGGTCATAGCATGAAAGAGAGCACAAGTGGGGCAGCTTAAGGTGAGTGGGGAAAGCGAACCTGTGGCATGCTGCTGAAACAGATAGGAACCAGAGTTCTGGTAACCAGCAATCTTAGAATATACCAAGGAGAATGATTTTGGTCACAGAAGTGTTAAGTGCAGCATTAATTACCTTAGAGTAAACCTTGATAGTAGCCTCAAGTGCGACTGCAACTTGGTTGTTAGACACCCCAACCACACAATCATCAGCAAACTTTTACTTCTATACCATTGCTTGGTCTTGCACATGGACACCAGTAAGGCGGGCATTCACATTGTGTAGAAGTGGGTCGAGGCTAAAATTATACAAGAATGGTCTCAAAGGGTCACCTTGGCGGAGGCCCTTTTGAGGGCGAACTACGTCAGTGAGGAAGCCAGGGAAACGCACAGCCATTGTGGCGGATTCTGTAATCAACATCACCCAATTAATGAACTGATGGGGAGGTGGACTTGTGGAGTCAGGCTTTGTGGTAATCCAAGTTGACTCTATCATAAGCCTTCTGCTGATCTAAAAAAACAAATGCCACAGTACCCTCAGATTAGCAGACGTTGGCTACAGTGTGTATGTTGTCCATATAGACTGCTTGAGGGTGAAACAAAAATCTTTCAGGGGAAATGAGAGCAGAGGCAACTACCCCTAAGCGATTGTCCATAATTTTAGTAATTAATTTAGTATTTATATTATTAAGTGAAATGCTGCGCCAGTTGGCCAAGTCCAGCTTATCCTCTTTTTTAAGAGTTATTGTTAAAGCCTCCTGGTCCCAGGAAGGAGGCTCATCATAACAAACACCGATTCATTGAGGCTAGCAACAAAGAGGTGAAATAAATTAAAATATCTCTTATAAAGCTCATAAAGAATCCCATCTGGGCCTGGGCATTTCCTGTGTGGTGCACTGCGAATGGCATACCAGAGATCATTCTGATAGTTTGAGTTACATCAACTCCAGGTAATGGGAAACGGTGCAGATATGTGCACTTTCAAGAAATTTGTCATCTTTAGCTGGATCAACTGGATTGAAGTAAGATAATTCGAGGTAATTTTTGAACTTTGATTGCCACTTCAGATGGAATATCTGTGATGGAGTTACCAGCTGCCTCACCTGTGTGAAGGCCAAGCTCTGTCATGGTGAAAGTAATTTTCAGAAAAAATAGGTGTAGCACATGTTGCTTGCCATTATATTCTTTGCCTTATACTGAACACTTCAAGATGTTTGTCTTATGAGCGCGTTGAGACAAGCAGACACTTCTGCTCACTTGTAATCCTAAGCCAGGCTGTAGCCTACAGCTGGGACATTAGACTCCAGGTGGTCCACTTCAGCAAGTGTGCACATAATGACTGCTAATGCATCCCAAGAGCGACGTGATGAAAGGTGACGTGCCAAGAAGAATGGTGTTTACTTTGAAGATTGACCAGATAGTAAGCGGGTCCACATAGAATAGTGTGGCAAAATCCAATGCTGAAGTTTTTGTGACCACATATGAGGAAAACCTGGGCATCATGACCTCGGCTGGACAAAGTCTGCACTACTTTAGCGCTTATGCCTTTGGGTGAGACAAAGAGAAGAAAATTGAAACCAACCTGTGGTCAGATAAATCGATTTTTGTCATCATAAAGTGTGCAACCTGAGACCAAAAGTTCAACGGGGCAAGAATGAGGTCAATATGGGACATAAATCTCAGCTGACCATTGTGAACATGGGGACAGGACATGTTGGGGAGCAGTGGTACTGTTTAGCTATGATAAAACAGCCCAAAGTGGATTTTAGAATGCAAAGTTCTACATCACCCTGTGAGGAGCAGGCGCAGAAGGCCAGCAGTCGTTGGCCAGGTTGGCCCAGCAGTTTATGTCGCCTACCACAAATGGGTCTGGGGAAGTTGGAGTGAAGTAAGAGCTGAGAAGAATTCACAGCGAGCCTGCTCACAGGTTGGGGCATAAATATTAACAAAAGCGTGCACTTCGTTGTCCCACGAAAAGGAGATTACAAGCACACAGCCATCAAGGCACGAATTTTTAGAAATAAATTTAAATTATGGGTTGCAGATATAAGCACCCCACAGTGGTGTGACCAAAAAGAAAGGGAGGAGAGGAGCATGGTTTCCCAAGTTTCCTTGAAACCGTGTGAAAAGTGGGTTTCCTGAATGGCCAAAATGTCCAAAGGTAAATTATTTTTAAAAAAAACTCAGTTTCCTAGCCTAGGAGGGCAAGGCCTTGAGTTCAGCGATGTTCAAAATCCCTATTTGAAGGCTTTCTCAATTGCACCTTAGATGCTAGGGTAAGGGCCCCCTTGCCCTTCAGCCAACCCTTTTTCAGCACTTTTCTCTTTGGCACCATGGGTGCACTGTGCTACGGGGTATTATCTGTATGGGTTACTTTTGCTGTGAGTTTATTGTTAGGTTTCACTTTTAACAGTTTGCCGATTTATAATGACTCTTCAGTTTGGTGTGCTCCTGTGGTGCATCATCAAAGGTCAACAAAAACTTGGGAGGAAAGTGGGTGGTTAAATTGGTTTCAATTGATGCTTGGTAATATTGCTTGGGTAAAGCCAACACACACATTGTGTCATCAGGTTAGTTGACCTAATCTGATTGGTGAACAGATTTATGATTCACTTTGGTTTAAATGACTTAATGTCATCCTGAGTCTGGGAAGGTGGGATCATAAATGTTGCCATGGCCACTGTTTTGGCCAATGCTCTGCGGGCCTGCTTGGCCTTCTTACGCTCCTGCGGGGACACAGATTTGACCAGAATGTAACATCCTTGCGTGCCCCATGGGAAGGTGGCATCAGTGTCTATAGCCAGTTTATAATGGATGTCTGCATACCCATTGCATTAGGGAGAATTTCGTTTTTAGTAATGCCCTCCTTGGTGGGGAATGTTTGGCTCTTTGTGACCAAATGCATGACAAAAGGTGCAGATAGGGGGTGCGCTATCCACTGTGATGTGAAATGGTCGGGATTCCAGCCTATTAACAAACACAACTTCAGTGTGGGGGATTTGGGTAAAATCTTTCAAAATGACTGCAGATGGGGTGATCACAGCAATCACTTTTCCCATGCACTTGTCCAGCATGAGCGTAGAGCTTTGCATTTTGAATGAGTGAAATTCCCCATATGCCTTAAGCCCTTCCTTGAGGTGGAGCTCCAGCATTGTGTGCTTTATTGTTGTGGGGAGAAAGTCAAAGGTTACAAAACTTAGTTTGACTTAGTTCACTGAGTGCGCTTTATCTCAGCCATCCATTGACCATCTTGGAGGTCTACCACCACATGCACATGTGCAGCTTCATCCACTGTTTTTTATTATAAACCTGAGATCCAACCAACTGTGGTTCATGGAGTGCAGTGCTACGTAAACAGCTTTTAGAAAATGGTTGTGCATATCTCCACAGAACTTTTTCCCAAAGCGCCATTTGATTAATATCTAGTAAAACTAAAACACCGTGCTTCACTGATGACAGTGGCTGGGAATGCGAAGTATTAAGGAACTGTTTACACTTCGCTTGCCAGGCTAAAATCTCTGGGGAAATACTAACCACCAGTTTTTTATATTTATCTAGTCTTCTGATGTCTCAGGGCGTTTACAAACTTTGGGTGTTGCAGAGTCCAATCATGTGCCCTTTACTTTGCTAGCCCAACTGCTACCCAACATTAGGTGCATATTATTTTCTTGAAGAGATTATCAAAACTTACCTAGAATTGCATCAATTTTGTTGCAATTAGTGTTTGCAAAGAGAGAGAAGATTTTTCTAGTCCAAACAGAACATAAACTAAAACTTATAATAGTCTACCTTGAAAACATCATAACTTTTTAAAAACCTAAAATCACATCTTTAAAATCCTATATTAGTGGTTCAATAGATATGCAATGATAAAAGCACAAGCCCACAAAATGGACCTTTTTAAACCAGTATTGGACTTCCTTAGAAACAATACGTTGCGCTAAAAGATAAATATACTTTACAAAAAATTGAAGCTATCTTGTAAGATGCCAGACCCAAAAACCAATAAACCTAGGCGCTACTTACTGACTGAGGTGTCACCATAAGTTTATCCCAAATCACTAAACATAGTAAGCCACTTATCTACTTGATGATAAACATCCCCTTTATTTTCATAACAAATCAAATATTGAGACTCTGAATATGAATTAATTATAAGAAGAGACCTAATACAGAAAATTTAACTATTGAAACCCTTCACGCTGTTCACAGAAGTTTAAGACCTCAAAGTAGTAGTCATACTATTAAAATTCGATAAGAATAGCATTGACAATAAAGTGACGTACTTCACCAGAACCTCTCTTAAGCTTAAGAGGTTACAGCTTCATCAAAAAAGAGCGTTGTTCTGTACTACTTTTGGGAAAACTTCAATGACCCTTTCTTTATGGGAAAGTTTCACTTTATACTGAAGCTGCTATCCAAAGTGGTTTCACAATATGAAAGCTCAACTGGAAAGTTAGCTGATGGCTCTGAAGTTGCAAAACTATGGTTAAGAGATTTTTATTACTTTAGTATTTGCTTTGAATGTTGGCAAGCTCACATAAATGCCCATGATTCATCTAGGCAACGTCAAGGCTGAACGTTTTCATAGCATACTCATGACACTCAATTCTTATGATGACATAGACAAGCCTTTTCAAAAATTGCTTAAACAAAACTACTGTAATTCTAAAGTTGTTGATGGAATGCTCTACAAACAAATTATGAAGATTCTTTACTCTACATAAGACCATCCAAACAGGTAACCGTTAGAATAGAAGCTCCCATATACTCAGACATGTAGGGGCATACATGACCTAAATGAAAAATACTGGTAATGTCATGGAGCTTACTATATAATTAAAACTGCAATGACACTCAGGATCGGTTACCACACATAGAAACATCCAGAATACCGTTGGTACAGCATCCACAAAGTTTGTAGAGAGTCAGTAGGGAATTGATAATACTAGCGAAATTATTACAAAGTTGGAAAACGTTGCTGATATTTGATACAGCGAATTTCTTGATGTTAAAAATAAAATTGGAAATTTTTATCAATCTAATTAAAGAATATAAAAATAAAATTGAGTAACGGCAGAACCTAGTGTGGACTGCAGCCTTACTCTCATGATGGGGTGAAAGGGGGTGTGCATTGGGGCAAATCCCCAATGCCAAGCAAAATTTGAGGGTTTAATATGCTATCAAAATAATAATAAAAGTTGGACTGGAGGTGTGCGGATGGATCACCCTGCTGTCCCTTTGGATTATTGTCAAAAAGTTACTACAGTTTTTTGGCCTATTTGCAGCCTCACAAGTGAGCTGACTAATCCATGGGTTGCACCCATATCCAAGGACATTAGGTTTGAGCCCATTACAAATTAAAATGATGTAAACCATATGAACCTGTTGAGGTTGGGATTACCATGACATCTTCCAAGTCAGAAGGTGAGAGAGCAGCTACCAGGATCCAAATTTGATATAATAAACTCACACATATTGCTTTTTCTTTACGCTCAACATCAATTTTGAGAAATTTTAGAATAACGAGTCAATTATACACCACGCCCCACCACACCAATCTCCAAATTTATGTCCTTGGATCCACCACCAGCTAGCTTTTACCGCCCAGCAGGCAACTGCATGTGGACAGACTCATCCAGCCCGCCAGATACTTACATTTGTGATGTCCCCCAAAGGTCTTAGCATTCCACCTTACACAAGCCCACCCAACTTGCCCTCACCCCCTAGCCCTACCAAATTCAATATTCGCTTTTGCCTCTGCATCAAGTATGGATGTCTATTCCCATACACTGAAAAAGTGATAATTGAGCTGGCAACAATCACCTTCACGCCAGCAGGGCTTATTGACTTCTGCCCATACAAGGGTTAATTTGATATTGGACTCCCTACTGAGGATGATGCAGCTGGTGCAGCAAATATAGAATTAATCTATAAAAAATAACTCCATTACCACCACCTGAACATGCCTCCCAGATGATACCACACTTGTGGTAACCTTTGTGAAACTCCCTCAAACCTTTGACCTCAAACACTTTATGAGGAGTTGATGTCAGGGTTGTCCACTTATGGCGAAAACCCTATCCTCCAATTCGTTGTCCCAATTGGTGCTGAACGCCTCGTGGCACCTTGGGCAATGGCCACTATTACCCCCCCACTAGCTGAACATGGCCCAGCACATCCCACCGTGTGCCTATATCCCATCTGCACCTTATCATTTCTTTTAGACCTGCACTGACAACGGTCACACAATTTGCCCTCTGCTATGAATTGGACTACACCAAAAAGGTATGTCAATATAGTTAACACCCTGCAAACACGAACAACTCCACCCATGAGGCCACACCAACAGTGTTCAACTGGGGATTTTGGCTGCCCTGCACCCCACAAACCATGCACTCAAATCAAAAGAGAAATCTAGCACCTCAAACTCAAGTTGGCCAATGCTCACCCATGTTAACCAATCGGGAGCAGGATTGGACCACTGTTCAATCCAGAAAGACACCCATCTAAACCTACCAAATTAAAATTTCCTACGACCCAATCTTCCCAAAGCAAAATCAAAATCCCTGGAAATTATTAGATGTAGTAACCAAATTTGGTGAAATTGTTCACCACTTAGATATCCAATTGATTTAACACCTTACCTGAATTCAGACCTTAATACCCCAGCCCCAATCAACCAATATGTCTGCAGAGCCTTTTTCCAAAGTGACCACCAGCTAGCTACAGATGCGGTGATCAATCCCAATATTCCCCATACTCACATACTATGTGCAAAATTAGTCACAAAATTTAAAAACGGGCTGCACACCCCCTTGTACCCTCCATTTTTCCTCCTACTGCAAATGATGAAATTAAACGCCTCCACAAAACTGTAACCATCACCATCAAGTATGTCGCTGAACTGGCAGAATTTCCCCATCCACACGCACCACAAAAAAAAAACAGCAAAATTAGAACAACTTCTCAATACCCACACCTAGGCTGAACAGCATATTGCCAAACTCACAGTGGCTTTGATAAGGCCCAAACAGTCGATCTTAACAACTACCTACTCAACCTTGACCCTCATCCCACAGATGCTCCAACCCCTACTCTCAGCATTGGTCTGCCTCTACGATGCTGAGCATAAAGATGACCCACCAAATTTTCCTCCCCCTCTGTCATGATGAAATAAGTGGCTCACTGCTATACCACCTGGTAGGTAATTTTAGCATTTCTTTTCATGTCTCGCTGCACAAAAAGGGCGGTTGATTGGTTTTTAATTATTAGTTGGTGGTATAAATTTGAACATAATTGTTAGGACCCACCATGTTGTTTGTACAGGTTTAACCCGCTGAACAGCAGACAGATGATGTGGGATTGTCAGTCATTCAGACATTCTTGAAGAATTACTTAAAAATAGGAGCGATCGCCTCAACAACTATTTTTTTACTTTAATAAATACAGTGACCTTTCGCTGATCCACTCTCATTACTATAAACAATCTACTTTTCTCGGTTGCCCATCTTGATTATATACAGCAGCTTTAGTTGATACCATTCTCATAGCTTGGACTATTCTATTCCGCCAATTTTCCTCAAATTTGGCTTGTTATTTAGCTCTCTATTGCCCTAATTGGAGGAGATTTAATCTATATTCGTCTCTTGTCAACATTGCCTTATCACCTTATCATCTTATTTAGAGGCGATCAAATAATACCCATTATATTACAATATCATCTCATCTCGAGGCACTCAAATAATTTTAATTAATGTCATGTTCAGCGGATACTTTCCAATCCGCCCTAGCTGTTCCAAGATTATTGTCAAGTCATATCAGAATTATAACATTACCCCCTCCTTGACTGGATGAAAAGTCTTCTATTGCTTGTATGGTCAGAGGAACTTTGTGTGCACTCAGTTAATGGTCTGACCATTTGTGGGGTCCTTGATGGTATAAGCGTTGAACCCAGTTCTTCCTATAACTTCAAACGGACATTTAAATATTGGCCAGCTTGTGTTTCTGCCTGAACCCATGTTGATCATGGAAGAAGACCATGTCGCCCTCTTTGAACTGCGCCAACCTGCTAAACTTACCTGATCAGCAGCCTAATATTTGATCTTCTTGGCTAAGCTGAATAATAGGCTTTTGTTTGCAATTTTATTAGACTGTTCGCAAGGTTTGTCAGATAGCAGTGGGGTTCCATTATGCCAGTGTCTTCTACATACAAATAAAGTAATACCAGAAGAGCCAGGTGCCAGCTGTATATAGTTTGAAGAGGCTCTTCCCAGTGGCGTAATGGTAACTAATGTTATAGGCAAACATGGCAGTGGAAAGGAGGGAACTCCAATCAGAAAGTCGATCCATTATTAATTTTTGTAGTATTTTCATCAAAGTCCCATTCACCCGGTCAACCATTCCATTGGACTTGGGGTGATATGGAGTCATTAAAACCCTGAAGATACCCATATGCTCATTCATTTTGGGGAGGATGTTTGAGGGGAAGTTAGTTCCGTTATCAGTGAGAATGTTATTAGGGCAGCCATGTTGCTGAATGATGCATTTCATTACAAACTTGGCCACTGTGACCACCCCTAAATCCCATATTAGTCGCACTTTAACTCACCAGTTCAAGTGGTCGGTAGCCACCAGAATGTAATTACACTGGTTAGCTCCTGTTGGTAAGGGACCAACAACATCAAGGGAAACCGTGTGCCAAGAAAAATGTGGTTACACTACCCGGTACAAAGTCTTATGGCAGACTGGCTTCTCCACTTGACGCTGATGGCAACAGGAAATGGTTTTGAGCACATCAAAGCTCATGCTTTACCAATAGTACCAAGGGCCCAACAACTCCATTGTCTTGCACAACCCACCATGTCTGACTGCCTTTTTGGGAGCTCATAATAATTCTCATCCATACTGAGGGACGCAGAAAATTCATTGTAGATTTGCTGATCCACTTATACAGTTTCCTCATTCTATTAGAAAGGTATTTGTTTGCATCTCATTCAACGCTTTTATCACTTGGGGCAGTTCATTGTCATATTTTCCGCTGAGCACCTTTTTGGACATCACCTTACTGAGGTCTGCCATCATAGCAAGTGTCTGCAATTGAGATAAACAGTCAGCGTTATAATGCTTTACTCCTGGGCGGTGAAGGATCTCGAAGTCATAAGCCTGCAGCTTAAGAGCCCATTGAGCCATACGCCCTACAGGCTCTTTGAGGTTCTGCAATCAGTGTAATGATGCGTGATCTGTTATGACTTTATGCTTTACTCCATGTAAGTAGACACTAAATTGCTTATATGCGTAGATCACCGCTAAGCACTCCCACTCAGTCACAGTATAATTACACTCATGGCAGTTCAGACTTAACTACAGTATGCTACGGGATGCTCCTCTCCCTGTTCACCTTTCTGAGAAAGTACCACCCCAAAAGCGGAAAGGGACACATCCATCTGAATGATAAAGTCTCTATTATAGTTCATATATTGTAACACCAGTGCACTTGTCAGCGCCGTACAAAGTGTATTGTAGGCGTATTGGTGACGTTCCATCCATTTGAACACAGCATTTTTTTACCAACTCAAATAGTGGCCCCTCAATATAGATTAAGTTAGGGATGAAGCGCAGGTATTATCCAACTATTTCCAAAAATACCTGTATGCCATGTTTACTATTAGGTGTAGTCATTTTACAGATGGCCTCCACCTTAGCTGGCTGTGGTTTCAGCCCCTTAGAGTCTACCACAAAACCCAGGTATTCCGACTGATTTTTGAAGAAATTACATTTCTGAGGCTCAATTTTGATGTTCACCTCAGCAAGCCAGAGGAATACTGTTTCTAAATGATTGAGGTGCTTCAAAAAGGTTTGAGAGAAAACATTAATATCATCGAGGTATACGAGGTTGCATGACAGCTTCATGTCATCAGGAATTGTGTCCAAGGCTCTCTGAATCGTAGCTGGGGCATTACACGGCCCTTGAGGCATCTGAGTCCATTAAAAAGCCTTTGGATGTGATTATAGCTCATTTTTCCTGTTCACCTGTGGGTAGCTCAATTTGCCAGTAACCTGTATCATGTCCATCGCAGAAAAATAATGGGATCCCCCTAATCAATCCAAAGCATCGTCAATCCTTGGCAAGGGGTACGAGTCATTTTTTGTAATACTATTGAGCTTACAGTAGTCTATTACTATGCGTTGGTGCCATCCTTTCTTTTTACAATCAGAACGGGTGAAGCCCATGGACTCTTGGATGGTTCAAGCATCCCTTGATCCAGCAACTTGTCAATTTCAATAGTGACAACATCTTCTGCTGTTCTCAATTGGTAGATTGGCTAAGACCTTAAAGGGGGATGATCTTTTATGTCCACTTAATGTACTACCCCAAGGAACACCCTAAATCATGATCATCAACAGCAAAAATCATCTTGTACTTCTGAAATAAAGCTGTTGCTTGGACTTTTGTTCATCTGATAGCCCTATTAAGTTACTCCGCGGTACCACCATCATTACACCAGCTGGTGCCTCAACTGATAGACCAAATTCGTCCAATGACCCAAAATCATGAACCTGAAGGACTTCTTCTATTGGAGTCAAATGTAAATATGCTAGTATTTGTTGTTGGCAGAATTGCACTAGTTCATTATGGAGGTTTGCTTATAAAACGTTAATCTCTCCATGGCCTGGAAATATAATCCCTTGGACCCACATGAGGCTCAAACCGTGTTTGATGATAGAGCCCAATAACTTCCCCATAAATCCCAACAGGCACTTTCACCTCTAACTCGGTGTTAAATAAAACTTGATGTCCATACTGATAGATATGGGACTTGCGGCTTAGAGAAATTACTTGATATTCATATATCTGCTGGGGAAGAGGCCAAGTCTTGTTTTATAGTCGATGATAGCAAACTGGAATCACCCCATCACTATATGCAAGATCTATATGACTCATGTGCACTGGATCTCTCAGCACTCCACTAGAGGCGAAGTAAATTGGGACTGGCTGTCTCAAAATGGTAATGGTTTCCTCCATCATATTAATGACAGCCCTGAAATATCGCAGGAAAGTGTTCCAATTAGCAAGTCATAGCTTTTAGTTGGTAGCAAAATCGCCAGAACCATGACAACAATAGACCCAAAGCTCAGAGGTAGCTCACTGTAAGCTCCCTTAGAGATGGTGTTTTCTGCTCCAGCAGTTCCATATGCCATTTGATGGTCCACATCGGTCTTTAAAGTCAACTTCGCCATCAACTTAGTAAAACTATGTTGACTGGAGCATCAATATCTATTATAGCGTGAACTCTATTTTTTGCTACAAAAATATCACATTATGTACACTTAAAATTAGGAGAATATTGAATGTTTAATACTTGGACATTTATGGGATCTCTTTTTAAGAAAACACATTATTCCCTCACCAACTTTAGGAATATTCTTTGACAATGGCGTTATATGAAAGACCAACGTTTACTCCTTTCAGAGTTAGCACATCCGTGGCAGAATCCAGCTTGTCCAAGAAAGCTTGATCAAGAATTTGATAGGAATAAAACTTTGGTTGTTCTGAAGATCCTTTGTCTGCTTAAACCTTGGCTTGAGCTCATGT
The DNA here is from genome assembly GCA_022478985.1 of Massospora cicadina. NCBI lineage: Eukaryota > Fungi > Entomophthoromycota > Entomophthoromycetes > Entomophthorales > Entomophthoraceae > Massospora > Massospora cicadina. The sequence goes on along the minus strand of JAKSZP010008164.1, from coordinate 50,215 downwards.
TACTACGTTCACTCCTCCAGCTGGCTGCTGGTATAAAATTCCATCGTCATACTGAGAGACTTCTACAGGATATACTACTATTGATTCAGGGACGTTTTGGGTTAAAATTGTAGAGGTATGGAGTCCCATCACTACTCCACTCCATCTATTCCTTGGTAGATTGATCTTAGTGTAAAAAGTGCACATGGCGGTTAGGGCAGAATTTTGCCAAGTAACCAGGTGGCCGCATTCATAAAAGCTGATCCTATAAGAGGCGCGTCCTTGATTATCATAAGAGGGTCCAGGTTGGAAAGTTTGGAGTCATTTTGCATAACCAGGCCAGGTCAGTAAGATAATTGCTGACGTTTGGCGTATCTAGGTCCTGGTCAGTAGTTACGTTGCTGACAGTTTTTGTAACCAGCCCCTGGACGATGATCAAACCGTCAAGTATAATTCAGCTGAGGACGAGTCACAGAGTTATATTAATGTTGAGGGTTGCTAAGCAGAACATGTATTGGATAATAGTATTCTCTTGAATAAAAGGATACAGTAGAGGCGATAGTCTTCCGTTCTATATTTGCGGCGGAAATTTAAGGGATATGTAACGCAAAAACTGTACAATTTTAAACAGGTGAGCGTCGTCATTCAGAAGTGGCAAAATGACATTGTGAAGCTCTCAGTATGGCTTCACCGTGGAGGTCTTCGCAATGCACACGTCAGCTTCTGTTAAGTACCCTGCCACAATGAGCGTGTGAGCTTCCAACATAAATTGATCAGAAAACTCAAGAAGAGTCTCATTTTAGCACAATTTTATCATAAAGAGTTTTGCTTTTGTTGTGACATCTTTAAAGTACCCCCAAACAGAGGAAGCATGGTATCTTTTACATCCCTATAGGTTACAGAGCTACTTGTGAGGTAACTGTTTTGATCGGCATTCCAAACATCTAAGGCAGATATCAACAGTTTATTTCCGTCTATCAGATGCACCTTCCACTACAAATTCAAACCGTTTCCAAACCATGGATATTCTTATTTAATCAAATAGAGGTAGTTTCAAGATATTAACCTCCTCATTCTGTTCGCGGTCTTTCTGGGCCATACTGAGGAATGGTTTAGGATCCAAAAGCAGTTTTTCAATGAGAAGCTGGACTAGTGGAAGTTGGGATGTCCGCCACTTTGGGGGATAGTTTGGCCTTCTGCTGTGGGGATCACCGCCATTACTTGAGGGAATTGGCGCTCCAACTCATATTTGTATCCGGTACTACCATCCTGGGTGTAGTAGCTCCGACCAGCGTCATATCCTTCCTCATATTATGCCCCCCTTGTTGTTCATCTTCCCAGTGAGAAGACTAAGAGGCACAGGTCAATTTCAGCTCTGCGCACTGTAGCCATTTGGTATTATCATCCAACCAGTTGGCGAGTTACTTGTTTTGTTATCCCAGAATTTGCATTTGGTAAACGTGCTATCAAGCTGGTGTAAGACAGCATTTCGTTCTTGAAGAAGTTCATCCTGTTTTTTGAGCACTGAATCTAAGGTGAGTTTGAGTTCCTTGTACCCGGCTGGTGCGGTGTTTCATGAAGATTTCCCAGCAACACAGGCTGTATAAGACATGGCTGGTGACTGGAGATCCTGAGTACTTGGTGGCTGATCAATGAGCCCCCTGTAGTGAGCACCACTGTTATAATTTCGGATGGTATTGTTAGGATCCACTGTATTGTTTGTACATGTCAAACCCGCTGAACAACAGACAGACAATGTGGGGATCATCAGTCCTTTGTCACTCTTGAAAATATACTTAAAAATAAGATCAATCGCCCCAGCAACACTTTTTGTTTACTTTAATTAATACAGCGACCTTTTTCTGTTCCACTCTCACTACTATTAACAACCTACTTATCACAATAACCCATCTCAATTATATGCAGCAGCTTTGAATGATACCACTCTCATAGCTTGGAGTATTATATTCCGCCAATTTTCCTCAATTTTGGCTTGTTATTCTTTATCTCTCTTTCACCCTAATTGGAGGCATTTAATTTATATTTGTCAAATGTCAATATCGCCTTATCAACTTATTGCTTTATTTAGAGACGATCCAATAATAACCATTATATCACATTACCACCTCATCTCGAGGCACTCAAATAATTTTAACTAATGTCATGTTCAGCGGATACTTTCCAATCCGCCCTAGATGTTCCAAGATTATTGTCCAGTCATATCAGAATCACAACAGTCTATTTAATTTTTGAATAATCAGTTTTTTATTGTCTACCCTCTGGTCAGCTTGCCTCTGTTAAATAAAATAACTCATACATATTTTATATTGGCGTCCAACCTCTGAGGTAGAATTATGATGGTTTTTAGCCAGATGGAATCCTCCAATGATTTAGTGAGATCTAGGATAAAATTGGCAAATCCCAACGGAATGGCTTATTGACTAAATATTTATGGCTGTTTTGATGATTGCTGTTTACTTGCTCCCCAATTGGGTTGAGCCAAAATTAGTATTCTGCCAAGTTAGGATGTTTGGTTTGAGTGTGACAATCAGCGGCCCCAAATTATTATAAGGATCACCAGAAACTAATAGCCAATGAAGATCCAATTATTTAATTTAGTATGCTTCAGTGGAATCTAAGTTTGATGCCAACTACCATTTGTGGGCTGTAAAGGGATTTTATGGCGTAAAGCTAACATTTTTTACAACCATCTAACGATCCTAGTTTGACGCTGACTGCCAATCGTGGGAATTATGGAAAATTACTGGTGAAAGCCAACATATTGGTTTTTATACTTGGCTATAATTTTGACTTCTAAAGTGGAGTACTGGCAACTTATGCCAAGGATACTCCAATAGTATTAACTATTTGATATTTGTAGAAACCAAAAATCTCAAGTTTGAGGTGGCTGAGGTTGTTTCTGGCGTCTCATATTTTTAAATCTTCTTCACCTAAGAAAGGCAATTCCACAAATATTAACTAGAAGAGTTAAAATTTGCTATTGGTGATAAGCTGAGGTTTTCATAGTTACCTGTGTGACTGAAGATGTTTATGGTGCATAATAAGCCAAATTTACACTTGTATTTTTTATATAGTAATTCATATGGCTCACCAGTGCTCAGGGCTAAGGATGAGACAAGCCTAAAAAATATGTACATTGGAAAAAATGGGGCAGGAAGGTTTATTCCAGGGAAGAGAGTAGTTTAGTGGAAGGCTGAGAGATTGGTTGTTTAGAAGAACCAGTGATGAGCCAATAGGTGGTGTTGGGCGCAGTAGCCCTTTTGTAAATATTATAGATACCTGGCGCTTCCCTTTCAATAACATCTCCTTTTGACTAATATAACTTTTTGTTTAGAGTTTATGTTTATACTTGTTTGTTAGGGTTTAGGCCTGGGGATCCCCAAATGGCACAGGTGACATGCTAAGGGTTCTGCCGGTGCTGATGGCCCCAACGTTTAAGGCAAAATGGCAAGGGCTGACCAGTCTTCATACTAGTTGGCCTGCTAACCAGCAGAGCCCACTGTCATTGAAAAAGTGATTTTCCAACAGTGGTTCTCACTACAGGGGATTCCATTGATTGCTGCCTGAGTAACCGTGTGTGGGTGAGAATTCTGGCAATTGTTGGTGGCTGGAAGGGGCAAGCCCTGGGTGCCCACCCCACATGCCTAGGTTAGAATTAGGAGGAATACCATCTGGTTAAGTGGAGGAAACGTCAGAATTTTAACCAGATGAATTTCTCCAATGATTTGACAATATATAAAATTAAATAGGCCAATCCCAGCGGAATGGCTTATATATAGTGAATTTCATATGTTCAAATGATTACATGTTAAGTTGCTCCCCAAATTAGGTTGAGCCAAATCTATGCATTCCGCCAAGTTTGGAAGTTAGGATTGAGCGGAGCCAATTTTCACCCATTTCAGAAAGATCATCAGTGACTAGTATCCAAGGATTATCCATTTATATTAATTAAGTAATTTTAGCGGAACCTGGCTATTTTGAGTTCAAGATGTCCAAGGTTGTTTCCAGCATCTCATTTATAATAATCAATTATCACCCAAGAAAGTTTATCCAAATGATTAACTATGACTCATTGAACTTTTCTTTCTCATTGCAAACACTTTTGCAACCCATTCAATTCAAGACTAAATCTAGTTTGATAATCTCATAGAGGGGATTAGTCTGCGCCCATGTCTGGGAGCAGTTGGGGCAAGCAAGGCAAGAGGAGCAGGCAGAAGGCCCGCGGCCTCTAACGTTCGAAAACGCCCCGGAGAATCCAGCGGAATAAAAATCTAAAAAAACCAGCGGTCACAATTTTTCCCGGAGATACTCATGTGGCAAGCACGATGCAACCAGTACATCAACACGCCACATTCCCAGCCACTTTCGGTCGGTGGAATTTGGAGTCCGTGTGTATCTGGACATCCTAAAACGGCCCTGTGGGAAAAATTTTGTGAAGATGTACACAAAATTTTCCCAACCGCGGTGTACATTGCACCTCACTCCATGTCGCGCGGTTGGCTGGACCTAGGTTTTGAAAGCAAAATAGCAGCAGACGAGGCTGCAGCGGTGCGCGTAGTGGTCAACCTCCCCAAAGGGCAATGGGTCATCGAAACTAATTGCACCAGATGGACAAAATCAAACCAAATTTTCCTCACGTTTGACTTTTTGCCTACTACGGTAAAATGTGACTTTTGGAGCAACACCTGAAAGATGGTCTCGCCATATACAGCGAAATACAATCTTTCAAAATGCAACGTTTCATGCTGATGCCACACCTGTGCACTGGCAAAGCCATCGCAGTTCTGACCCCAACTGAGGAGATTGTGAAGGACCTAACCCAGATCCCGCACTCCACCTTTATTGACATTGCAGGGCACACCACCCACCCATTCCGGGTAACCGTGGACAGCGCGCCCCCCATTTGCACCCACTGTGATGCGTTTGGCCATAAGGCACATGCGTGCCCCATCAAAGAGGGCGTTACATTCCAAGAGCACCCCTCGGTGGCTATGGCCAGCGGAGAGGCGCACTATGAACCAACCGCAAGCACCAAAGAGGCTTTCCCGTGGGGAGCACAAGGCTGCTACCTATTGGTAAAGCCCATCTCCCCGCAGGAGCGGAAGAAGGCCAAGCAGGCCCATAGGACCACGGCCAAGGAAGCAGCCAAGGTCACCACCACCATCCCACACTCACAACGCCAGGAGGACATGGAGACCTTCACGGTGGAAGCAACTCGGAATCCATCACCCAATCAGATTGGGAGGCCCAAGCTGAATGGGCCACTCAATCCGAGGATCTGATGGGAGATTCAATCTCACCCAATCGCTGCACCCAAGCCCCAGTTGAAACTGACTTGGGACCTATCCCAACTGAAAAATTTTTTTTGCCCCACTTGACGGTGCACTGAACTTATCTGCACCACAAAAAATTCATCCGACATCGGGAAAACAAAAAGCGAAGGCCAAAGCCAATGCGACTCTTTCCGCAAAAATTAACAAAAACCCTGATAGCGTTGCTGCTAATACCCGCGCTGCTGTGAAAGCCTGTGGGGACCTGGAAGAGGCTGGTGGGCCAGGGGGCCTACCCCCTTGCACCTAAGGTACGATGGGGGAAACCTTCACTCTAGGGACGCTGAATATCGCTGGACTCAAGGCCTCCCCATCCCGGGCTAGGAAACTGAGTTTTTTACAAAATAATTTACCCGTGGATATCCTGGCCGTCCAGGAAACCCACTGTCCACAAGGTTCCAAGGATGCTTGGAAAACAATGCTCCTACCATCCCTATCCTTTTGGTTGAAGCACTGTGGGGTGCTAATTCAGAAAAACAATTTTTTCAAATTTACATCTTCAGAAACATTCCTAAATGACTGAGTGCTTGTTGTCACCTTCTCATGGGCCGATGTTGCACACACAATCATCAATATTTACGCCCCAAACGGTGCACAAGAGCGTCAGGAATTTCTCTTGTCAGTCAAATCCCTCCCGCTACCCCCAATTCTTTCCTAATTGGTGACATGAACTGTTGGCTAACCTCACCAATGGACCGGTGGCCGCCCTCACCCCACGCCCCACAGGGTCACATAGAACTATGCGTTCTAAAAGCCACCCTTAGGTTAATGGATGTGCTGCTGCGACATGCCCCACTGCTCAAAAACATGATGCGTCCCACGTCCACAATGGCCAATTAAGGTCCATGACCCGCATTGACCTTATTCTAGCGCCGGTGAAATTCCAACCCCACATCTCCCACTTCAAAACAACAAAAATAGAATTCTCCAACCACCGACTGGTCTTGATAACATACCACTTACCCATCACAGTTGCAAAGGCCCCACATTGGTGCAAAATCCGCCCCCCAGAGCTTGCGTCGCCAGGATTTTCCATGTGGGTGGAAGAGGCAACTTTGGCAAAATCGTTTGTTGCACCATTTTTCGCAGACCCCATTTCCACATGGGCAACTTTCAAAGAAGACACCATCTGCCACTATCGCCATCTCTCATCCAGATGCTCACGAGCCACATTGGCGGTTATATCGCGTGCACTGGCAGAATTGGCCCACTTGGAGTCCAACATTCCAGCCTCAGGATATAGCCCTGCATAGGGCCAGAAGTGGGCGGAGCAGCAGCTCACCTCAACGCACTTGAAAGGCAACACAAACATCGGGTTTGTGTCCAATACAGGGCCACACACATCACTAAAGGCGACAAGTGCACCGCATATTTCTTCAAAAAAAATTTTGCACCACGCCAGAGCATGGCCTGCACACAGGTGCAAAGATTGGATAATTCTATTGTGGACACACTGGCCAAAGTGGCAATCAAAACGCAAAGATATTACTCCAAGTTATACTGAGCTGAACCAATTCAGCTGGCTGAAATGGCGGAATTTCTCAACAGAGCGTATATCTGCACCATTTTCCGATACCCGGAAATAATGAATTTAATTACTCCAAACAAATTATGGACTACCATTCGCGGTGCGCCAAACCAAAAATGCCCAGGCCCAGATGGCATTCCATATGAGTTCTACAAAAAATATTTTAAATATATATCCCCATTGCTGCTAGCCTCACTCAACCAAAGCCTGTTGGAAACGCGCCTCCTACCAGGAGGACATGAGGCTTTTACAGTCACACTCTTCAAGAAAGGGGATAGGCTAGACTTAGCCAACTGGCGCCCCATTTCTCTAACAAACACAGACACCAAAATTTTAACAAAAATCATGGCTAACCTTTTAGGGACTGTAGCATCTGCCACCATCTCTCCAGAACAATTTGGTTTCATCCCCAGAAGGTCAATTTGGGATGACGTGCACTCTGTGGCTAATGTGTGTCAGTCCACAGCCTCTGGGGCACTTGTATTCTTGGACCAACAAAAGGCCTATGATAGAGTAAACTGGGAATACCTTAGGGCCTGCCTCCAACAATTCCGCCTACCTCCCCGCTTCATTAACTGGGTGATGCTGCTCACAGAATCTGCAACAATGGCTGTGCGCGGCCCAGGTTTCCTAACGGAAGTAGTCCATCCTCAAAGGGGCCTGCGACAAGGGAACCCCCTGAGCCCACTCTTATACAACTTCAGCCTTGACCCATTACTGCGAAATGTGAATGCCCAACTCACTGGGGTCCATGTGCCAGGCCAAACCCCAGTCAAGATGATGGCATTTGCAGATGATTGCGTGGTGGGGGTGTCTAATAACAAAGATGCACGCGCGCTTGAAGCCCTCATCCAGGAATATTCCTGGGTAAGCAACGCGACACTGAACGCCTCCAAAACCGAAATCATCCTCCTTGGTCAGTTTCAGAACTGCTGGGCCCCAGCAAGTAGTTCCCAACACATCCCAGCTTCTCGCCCAAGTCCACGCCTTTCTAACTCAAAACAAACCGCTCCACTGGTGCTCCCCTTTGTGCCGCGACCTACCATAGGACCGGTACGCCATCTGGGCGTGTGGTTGGAGGCAGGAGGATACGCGTCAGCAGTAATGGAGGGCCATATACTGGACAACGTGATGAAGCGAATCGCCTCTCTCAGAGCCCACCCTACTACCCTCACTGGCAGGGTTGTTCTTGCCAACTCTTTGCTCCTATCCAAAGTCTGGTTTGGAGCCCACGCCATCCCCTTCTCCCCAAGCTTCTTCAAATCCCTGTATGCTTTGCTACAAGGTTGGCTTTGGTCAGGCCGCCCTCCACCAGTACGGCTAGAGGTCATGTTTGGCCCTCATCATCATGGTGGCATGAGCCTACTTGACTTCAAAGCCCATGCCGCCAAGATCCTAGGCACCTGGATTGCGGCCGTCACTGCTCCTACACTCCCATCCCAACACTGGTCCCGCGCGGCCCGCTCCAACTTCTCCTGAGCCTTGGGCCTCAACAATCCATCAAACCCCCACTCCCTGATGAAATACCTCGCATCACACACATCAGCCACAGGTTCTCACGGGACCAAAACCCACTACAAACGAATCCTACTCTCCATGCGAAGCGCAGAGTGGAGAATTCGTATTAGTGGACATACAACCCGAAGAGGCCGCCCCTCTCCTCAGTTCACACAAGAGGTACAGGGGCTACCCATCCATGATGGCGTGATCCCCATTCGACCCCAAGTCCTATCCAGGGTGGAATACCTGGACATGATGGACATCCCTTATTCCACTGAGACCCTAAAGACTATCTGGAAATACGCACACCATCCTCTGTTGCAGCCTCAAGTCCGCTCCCATGTGTGGCGCTGCCTGAGGCGAGTGTATCGTACAGCTGAGCGCTCTAATGCTTTACACTCATCCTGTGTCGTGTGTGGCCAGTATGGAACGCTGTTTCACCGCCTGGAGAAGTGCCCCACCTCTAAAGTGATATGGCGCGAAGTCCAACGTCTGCTAGGCCAGGATCAAACACATCCCTTCAGTCTGTCAAGAGATATGTTTGCTTCATCAATGGCCTCCCCCTCCCACCCTCCCTCCATGCTCTGGTGGTTGCAATCGCCATGTGGACTATCCACACGATTGTCTTGATGCCATCGCCGGATCCATCCCCACCCTCCCTGAAGCTGTCCACAGATTCTGGTCTCATTTGGTGGATCACTTTCAAGCGTGGATGTTTGGATATCTCCCACCACGTCGCCGGCAGCTGGTCTCCTCCTGGTTCCCAGTCTGGTTCATCAAATCAGACCCCTTCCTCCACACGTGCTCAATAGTGGCTACGTCCCCTACACACGTTCCTCCCCCTTCCCATAAGTGGCGTTCCCGCTGGCAACAAGAGATAGCATCGCTTCTCTGGGGTGCCTCACCTGGTACTAAGTTTTGTCTCGTCTGAGTCATATTCGGAAGTGTCCGTCCCATGGTCAGCCTTCCCCGCAATAAATTTAAAATTTAAAACTATGACTCGTTGAAGCATGTGTCAGTGTGAAGTTGAGATGTCCTAAGTTACTAAGCAATCAAAGATGTTTCGAGCTCATAATTACTAAATCAAATTCAATTTGATATTTATTTTTTGAACTTTTGACTCCCCAGTGACTTAAGGCTGAGGATAAACTGAAACTAATAATCGGTCATTGGGAAGGACAGGGCTAGATATTAGACACCAGGGAAAAGAGTAGTGCAGTGAAAGGCTGAGATAGTGGGTGACTGGAAGAACCAGAAAAGAGCTAATAGTTTAATGGTGGGCGCAGAAGCCCTTTTGTAAATAGTATAAATACCTAGCGCTTCCCTTTCAATAAACATCTCCTTTTACCTAATCTACCCTTTTGAATTAAGTTTTTGTTTTTAATTGTTTGTTAGGGTTTAGGCTGGGGGATCCCCAAATGGCGCGGGTGATAAGCCAAGGGGTCAGCTTCGCTGCTGGCCCTGACGCCTAAGGCGAAATGGTAAGGGCTGACCAGTCTTTATACTGGTTGGCCTGCTGACCAGCATAGCCCAATATCGTTGGAAAAGTGATTTTCCAATTCGCCCATTACCACAACGCGCACCTGGATCACCACTGACTCCACAAATATGGCTGAGTTTGCTGGGTTGCCCACTCACTTCCCTAGCAGTGCTCAATCAAAAGCTTATGGCATGTTTGGCAGCTTACAGTGCTGACCCCATCCTTCATTTTGTGATCCCCTGATGGAGCCATACGCCTTGCTGGACTTTAGGATTTTGCCACAATCAGCCCTAAATTTACAATTATTACCAACCAGATTCACCTATGCTCTTTGTTGCTTCTGCCCCTGACCATCCCATTCTGGGCCCACATCAAGGGATTGCGGACCATCTTTTCATCCTGCTTTAAGTTGGACCACTCAAAGCGGTGTTTCACCTAACTCACTGCCTCTGACGCCTCTGAAGTCTTGGCTACCAGCTCCACATCTGCCAACCACCCCGCAGCCCTCTTAGAATGGGGGACAATCTTACCCCCAATTATTTTAAATCCTGCTGCCACTGCTGCATCTGCAGCACCCAATCAGACCCATCTTAAGTTTAGTGCCTCCAATGCTCCCACCAATCAGGATTTGGCTTAAACACAGGTTCACCTGAGAACTTACCAATTGTCAGCCTCAGCGATCCCTATTTAGAAAACATGGACTTGTAATATTTGAATACATGGTCCTCATTTAAAAATGGACAAATCAAGTAATATTTTTAAGACTCTGAAGTCAACTTAAGAGATTTTATCCCTAGACAATCCTCATTGAGATCCCTCAGCACTAGATCGGTGTATCCCCTTTTAGGTTGGGACCACCTAGTGCTAAAAAAAGAGATCCCTCAGCACTTATAATCCCCACACCTTAATGACGATTTGTATGCACCCAACACCATATCGTGTAGCAGCTGCTGCCCAACCAATAAAAGTTTTTTCTACAATATTATTGCCTAACAACAATAAACTGTCCAAAGGTCTCCCCTTCCATTTTTGCCCAGACCTGCCCCCCAACGAGCAAAAAAACCATTTTCCAGATTCATAAAAGTGCCACAGATACCATTCAGAAAGTGGTTGCTGTTTCACAATTCAATGCAAAAGTTATCCGTGCTAACACAGCTTTAGTTTCCCAACTGCCTTCCATCCTCATTCAATCAGAAAATTCCTTGTACACTTACCTGATAGTAATTTGTGATAATGATGATTTCTACAAACAACCAATCCTCTGCTATCTTGCCCCACCTATCACTAATAACACCACACCCTTGCTCTCTGCCTTGTCCTGCGCTTTGTATGATTAAGGTATAGAGGATGAGCACCCTGATCCCCTTACCCTTCCACCATGGTGGGATAATCTGCTCGCCACTGTGCCACATGGTTGGTTGTTTTCTCATTTTAAGTGTCTCGCTGCTTGTTTAGGGCGGTTGATTCATGCTTCTAGTTTTGTTAGTTTTGGAGTTTTCATTTTAGTAATGTCCATCAACTTGTCGCTGTACCTTGGATAAATTTAAATTCAAATGTATGGGGTTTGTCACCAATTGATTAGGGTCTATTTGAAATTATTAAACGTTGGCAAAGCTTTTTATTGAAGTAACTTTCAGGTTACCCTGATTGATGCAACATGCTATTTATGGGTAAATGATACCATTGCCTAATCAAGATGCTAGCTCAGAAAGGTTAAATTTTAAGTTGGATAAGAGCGTTGGGACACGCTATTTTAAAACTCACCATTGGAGGATTGTGCTCTAGTCAGGAATGGATCCTGACTAGTGAACGAAGTGTTTTCATCACTAGAGATTAATCAGTAGGTTTAAGTTCATTGGCTACAGATTCCATTCCTATTAGAGTGCCAAAGACTTGTTGGGCACAGAAACCCCTATCTAGACCCCTTTTTTTATTTTTGTAAAAACAGACAATCCTGGAAGACAAACATTTGGATAATTATACAATTTATATTGTGCTCTTGTAAATAAAGTGTAATAGATAGTTCTCTAGTATCTAGTTTATCTTAGTTTCTAACTCTTGTGATTAAAGTTAGAGGAATAATTTCCTTCTTCATAGTTGTTCTCAAGTAACCTTGTGGAAGAGTTAAAGAGATTTTTCCCTTGCCCAGTTTGTTTTTGTCTTGTCAGAGGAGAGTTTGTCAGTACCTTCCAGCAGGAGGAATAGCTAAGCGAGTTTACATCATTGGTTGTGATAAACGTAACTGGAAAGTTGTATTCATACAACTATCACTGTACCCATAATATATAAGAAAACTCAAGTAGAGTCTAATATGTGCAGTAAATTCTAAAAGGTTTGCAATTGGTACTTACTACTTAGTAGAATTTCTGCCAAGATAATATTTCACTTTTATTTAAAACATGTCTTATAAAAACAGACTTTAGAAGTTATGGACTGAACTTGAGCCTGTAATCAGAATACTCTGATTATGGCATCACTATCTGATCTAATAAACCTTGGAACTAGAGTGGTAACATAACCAAGGATAGAATAGAACAGTTCAAGAAGGTCAACAATAATCTATATGGAAGAGTCACCTCCTTGAAGAATGAAGGAGACTCAAGTAACAAAAGTATATTGCTATAGAAGGAGGCTTGGGAAGCAGATAAAGATCAATTCTATTAGATCCAGAATTATGTAAAGCAAAAATTTAGTGATTAATCGTTCTTTAATTTTTTATTTATTGCGGGAAGGCGACCATGGGACGGAAACTTCCAAATATGACTCAGACGAGACAAAACTTAGTACCAGGGGAGGCACCCCAGAGACGCGATGCTATCTCTTGTTGCCAGCGGGAACGCCACTTATGGGGAGGGGGAGGGAACGTGTGAAGGGGCCGTAGCCACTACTGAGTACGTGTGGAGGAAGGGGTCTGATTTGATGAACCAGACTGGGAACCAGGAGGAGACCAGCTGTCGGCAACGCGGTGGGAGATATCCAAACATCCACACTTGAAAGTGGTCCACCAGATGAGACCAGAATCTGTGGACAGCTTCAGGGGAGGGTGGGGATGGAGCCAGCGATGGCATCCAAGACAATCGTGTGGATAGTCCACATGGCGATTGCAACCACCAGAGCATGGAGGGAGGGGTGGGAGGGGGAGGCCATTGATGAAGCAAACATATCTCTTGACAGACTGAAGGGATGCGTTTGATCCTGGCCTAGCAGACGTTGGACTTCGCGTCATATCACTTTAGAGGTGGGGCACTTCTCCAGGTGGTGAAACAGCGTTCCATACTGGCCACACACGACACAGGATGAGTGTAAAGCGTTAGAGCGCTCAGCTGTATGATACACCCGCCTCAGGCAGCGCCACACATGGGAGCGGACTTGAGGCTGCAACAGAGGATGGTGTGCGTATTTCCAGATAGTCTTTAGGGTCTCAGTGGAATAAAGGATGTCCATCATGTCCAGGTAGTCCACCCTGGATAGGACTTGGGGTCGAATGGGGATCACGCCATCATGGATGGGTAGCCCCTGTACCTCTTGTGTGAACTGAGGTGAGGGGCGGCCTCTTCAGGTTGTATGTCCACTAATACAAATTCTCCACTCTGCGCTTCGCATGGAGAGTAGGATTCGTTTGTAGTGGGTTTTAGTCCCGTGAGGACCTGTGGCCAATGTGTGTGATGCGAGGTATTTCATCAGGGAGTGTGGGTTTGATGGATTGTTGAGGCCCAAGGCTCAGGAGAAGTTGGAGCGGGCCACGCGGGACCAGTGTTGGGATGGGAGTGTAGGAGCAGTGACGGCCGCAATTGAGGTGCCCAGGATCTTGGCAGCATGGGCTTTGAAGTCAAGCAGGCCCATGCCACCATGATGATGAGATGCCAAACATGACCTCTAGCCGTACTGGTGGAGGGCGGCCTGACCAAAGCCATCCTTGTAGCAAAGCATACAGGGACTTGAAGAAGCTTGGGGAGAAGGGGATGGCGTGGGCTCTGAACCAGACTTTGGATAGGAGCATAGAGTTGGCAAGAACAACCCTGCCAATGAGGGTAGTAGGGTGGGCTCTGAGAGAGGCGATTCGCTTCGTCACGTTGTCCAGTATATGGCACTCCATTACTGCTGACGCATATCCACCTACCTCCATCCACACGCCCAGATGGCGTACCGGTCCTATGGTAGGACGTGGCACAAAGGGGAGCACCAGTGGAGCGGTGTGTGTTGAGTTAGTAAGGCGTGGACGTGGGTGAGCAGATGGGCCGGGTTGGGAACTACTTGCTGGGGCCCAGCAGTTCTGAAACCGACCAAGGAGAATGATTTCGGTTTTGGAGGCGTTCAGTGCCACGTTGCTTACCCGGGAATATTCCTGGATGAGGGCTTCAAGAGCGCGTGCATCTTTGTTATTAGACACCCCCACCACGCAATCATCTGCAAATGCCATCATCTTGACTGGGGTTTGGCCTGGCACATGGACCCCAGTGAGGTGGGCATTCACATTTCGCAGTAGTGGGTCAAGGCTGAAGTTGTATAAGAGTGGGCTGAGGGGGTCCCCTTGTCGCAGGCCCCTTTGAGGGCAGACTACTTCCGTTAAGAAGCCTGGGCCACGCACTGCCATTGTTGCAGATTCTGTGAGCAGCATCACCCAGTTTATGAAGCGGGGGGGGGGTAGGCGGAATTGATGGAGGCAGGCCCTTGGGTATTCCCAGTTTACTCTATCATAGGCCTTTTGTTGTCCAAGAATACAAGTGCCCCAGAGGCTGTGGACTGACACACATTAGCCACAGAGTGCACGTTATCCCAAATTGACCTTCTGGGGATGAAACCGAATTGTTCTGGAGAGATGGTGGCAGATGCTACAGTCCCTAAACGGTTAGCCATGATTTTTGTTAAAATTTTGGTGTCTGTGTTTGTTAGAGAAATGGGGCGCCAGTTGGCTAAGTCAAGCCTATCCCCTTTCTTGAAGAGTGTGACAGTAAAGGCCTCATGTCCTCCTAGTATGAGGCGCGTTTCCAACAGGCTTTGGTTGAGTGAGGCTAGCATCAGTGGGGATATATATTTAAAATATAGTTTGTAGAACTCATATGGAATGCCATATGGGCCTGGGCATTTTCAGTTTGGCGCCCCAAAAATGGTAGTCCATAATTAGTTCGGAGTAATTAAATTCATTATTTCTGGATATCAGAAAATGGTGCGGATATGAGCTTGGTCGAGAAATTCTGCCATTTTGGCTGGCTGAATTGGTTCAGCTTGGTATAACTCGGAGTAATATCTTTGCATTTCAATTGCCACTTCAGCCAGTGTGTCCACAATGGAATATCCGATCTTCACACCTGTGTGCAGGCCACGCTCTGGCGGGGTGCGAAATTTTTTTAAAGAAGTATGCGGTGCACTTGTCGCCTTTAGTGATGCGTGTGGCCCTGTATTGGACATAAACCTGATGTTTGTGTTGCCTTTCGAGTGCATTGAGGTGGGTGGCTGCCTCTGCCCACTTCCAAGCCCATTCAGGGCTATATCCTGTGGCTGGAATGTTGGACTCCAAGTGGGCCAATTCTGCTAGTGCGCGCGAGATAACCGCCAATGTGGCTCGTGAGCTCCTGGAGGAGAGATGGTGATAGTGGCGGATGTTGTCTTCTTTGAAAGTTGCCCATGTGGAAATGAGGTCCGCGCAAAATGGTGCAACAAACAATTTTGCCAAAGTTGCCTCTATCACCCATGTGGAAAATCCTGGCGACGCAAGCTTGGGGGGCGGATTTTGCACCAATGTGGGGCCTTTGCAACTGTGACAGGTAAGTGGTATGTTATTGAGACCAGTAGGTGGTCGGAGAATTCCATTTTCACTGTTTTGAAGTGGGAGATGTGGGGTTGGAATTTCGCTGGCGCTAGAATAAGGTTGATGCGGGTCATGGGCCTTAATTAGCCATTGTGGACGTGGGGACGCATCATGTTTTTGAGCAGTGGGGCATGTCGCGGCAGCGCATCTATTAACCCAAGGGTGGCTTTTAGAATGCGTAGTTCTACATGACCCTGTGGGGCATGGGGTGACGGTGGCCACCAGTCCATTGGTGAGGTTAGTTAACATTTCATGTCACCAACTAGAAAAGAATTGGGGTGTAGCGGGAGGGATTTGGCTGATGAGAAAATTCCTGACGCTCATGTGCACCGTTTGATATAAATGTTGACTATTGTGAGCACAACATCAGCCCACGAGAAGGTGACAACGAGCACTCAGCCATTTAGGAATGTTTCTGAGGATGTGAATTTAAAAAAATTGTTTTTCCGAATTAGCACCCCACAGTGCTTTGACCAGAAGGAGAGGGATGGTAGGAGCATTGTTTTCCAAGCTTCCTTGGAACCTCATGGACAGTGGGACTCCTGGATGGCCAGGATATCCATGGTTAAATTGTTTTGTAAAAAACTCAGTTTCCTAGCCCAGGAAGGGGAGGCCTTGAGTATGGCGATATTCAGCATCCCTAGAGTGAAGGTTTCCCCCATCGCACCTTAGGTGCGAGGGGGTGGGCCCCTGGCCCACCAGCCTCTTCCAGGTCCCCACAGGCTTCCTTCGCTTTTTGTTTTCCCAACATCGGACAAATTTTTTGTGGTGCGGATAAGTTTGGTGCACCATCGAGTGGGGCAAAATTTTTTTTTTCAATTGGGATAGGTCCCAAGTCAGTTTTGACTGGAGCTTCGGAGCAGTGATTGGGTGAGATCAAATCTCCCATCGGATCATTGGATTGAGTGACCCGCTCAGCATGGGCCTCCCAATCTGATTGGGTGATGGATTCCCGAGTTGCTTCTGCTGCAAAGGTCTCCATGTCCTCCTGGCGTTGTGAGTGTGGGATGGTGGTGGTGGCCTTGGCCGCTTCTTTGGCCGCGGTCCTATGGGCCTGCTTGGCCTTCTTCCGCTCCTGTGGGGAGATGGGCTTTACCAATAGGTAGCAGCCTTGTGCTCCCCACGGGAAAGCCTCCTTGGTGCTTGCGGTTGGTTTGTAGTGCGCCTCTCCGCTGGCCATGGCCGCCGAGGGGTGCTCTTGGAATGTGACGCCCTCCTTGATGGGGCATGCGTGCGCCTTATGGCTGAACACATCATAGTGGGTGCAAATGGGGGGCGCGCTGTCCACGGTTACCCATAATGGGTGGGTGGTATGCCCTGCAATATCAATAAAGGTGGAGTTCGGGATCTGGGTTAGGTCCTTCATGATCTCCTCAGTTGGGGTCAGAACTGCGATTGCTTTGCTGGTGCACAGGTGTGGCATCAGTGTAAAACGTTGCATTTCGAAATATTTTATTTCGCTGTATATGGCGAGACCATCTTTCAGGTGTTGCTCCAATATATCACGTTTTACCTTAGTAGGCAAAGAGTCAAACGTGAGGAAAATTTGGTTTGATTTTGTCCATCTGATGCGTTTGGTTTTGATGACCAATTGCCCTTTGGGGAGGTTGACCACTATGTGCACCGCTGCAGCCTCATCTGCTGCTATTTTGCTTTCAAAACCTAGGTCCAGCCAACCGCGTGACATGGAGTGAGGTGCAACATACACCACGGTTGGGAAAATTTTGTGTACATCTTCACAAAATTTTTCCCATAAGGCTGTTTTTTGGATGTCCAGATACACACGGACTCTGAATTCCACCGACAAAAGTGGCTGGGAGTGTGGCGTGTTGATGTACTGGTTGCATCGTGCTTGCCACATGAGTATCTCCGGGGAAATTGTGACCGCCAGTTTTTTTAGATTTTTTTCTATTCTGCCAGATTCTCCGGGGCGTTTTTGAACGTTAGAGGCCGCAGGCCTTCCACCTGCTCCTCTTGTCTTGCTTGCCCAACTGCTCCCAGACATGGGCGCAGACTAATCCCTCTATGAGATTATCAAACTAGATTTAGTCTTGAATTGAATGGGTTGCAAAAGTGTTTGCAATGAGAAAGAAAAGTTTTCTTTTGTGATTAATCGTTCTTGAAAAAAAGTACAACTGAGCAGATGGAGGCAGATGTAGCTGAAAATGAAGTAGATAAAGAAAGTACCCTTGGAAAAATAAAGAATTAAAAAATATGTCTGGGGTCTTTTGCAGCACTTCCATATATGACTCCCAAGAAAACCCCAGTGGTCAATAGGGTTATTGGTTGATTACCTCCTGTCACAGTAATGACTGAAAATTTTCGAAATTCTCCAAAACTACCAGCGTTTCACTAGGATAACGCCTAGCCTTCTTCATCTATTTAAACGACGATGTTCAGATATAGTGACCATCAGAAAGCGTTAATAGTTATGAAATCTCAAGACACCAATTGTTATAACTGGTGTTGCCCCTCCTCATTGAGATAATTGAACATATGAAGATGGAAAGAACTCATCATGAAAAAGCCTGTTAGCCTTTAATGCATTGATTGCCATAAAAAGGAGTTTATGTTTATACAGTATAATAAGGCGAGACCTTGGATGCTTTTGTAATTGGTTTTTATCAGAGCGCTAAATCTGACTGTGCAGAAGTTATTTCAAATTTTAATTACTATATTGCCATGCAGATGGGTTTGAGTTTTCACCAAGGAAAAACATAATATTAAAAACTTCAGGTGCCCAGAGAAAGAGGAACTGAAGTTGCAAATTTTCTTTTGGATGGCTTGACTGATCAGAATGGATAAAGAGAGGCGATGGCGTATCACTTTTTCTTCACAGAGTCCAGTTTATATGCACTGTCCTGGGTTATGATAATAACTATTGTAACTATACAATGGGATATAATTAGATATACGTTAACTGGGGATATTATCCCCTTTTTTATTTGTTAAAGCTTTCAATATCTATAGGCCAACATGTGTTTTGTGGTAGATGGGGCGCTCAAATTCCTCTTTGTCCAGGTTCTTTGCCTCTTATACAATGTAAGGGTCAAGCTGCAGCCTGTTTAGTTTTGATTAGTTTTTATATTGTTGACCTTTCATTTTTGAAATGGCGTCTGGATGGAAGCCACTGGCATTAAGTGGAGTCTGATCCTTTGACAATACTTGAATCTTCTTTATTATTGCTTGCCCTGTCAAAAGCAAGGGCTCATTTGATGACAGTCCATCTGATTATGGAAGGCTCAACCCCAGTGGATGACGACCAAACGCTTTAACGGTCTGATCTTGAGATAAGTTAGGCTGTTTTTTGTACAACCATTGATATCACCCCTTCCAAGATCCTGGCGGAGAGGGTCATAGGGGCGCAGGAAATTATCATTGTTGCAGATTTAGTGCACCACAAAATTGGTAAATCCTTGACCTCTGCTAGAATCAAGGAAATACCAAATAATGCGCAAGAATTTATTATATTAAGATGATTTTAGCTCCAAAAATGGCAATACTCATTTGAGTAACATCAAGAAGGAAAAGAACAATTTAGGTGCTGAATGGTTCACTGAAAAGGAAAACTAAAAAACAAAAGAAAAAAGCTGCCATCAAGCAGCCAGGAAATTAAGTCAACTGATGGTAATGAAGATTTGGACTCCACCAAAGTGCACAGGAGCCACGGAACATATGATCCTGATACCAAAGGCTCTACACATCGCCACAGTGCACGAATTCAGGAACTTGAGAAAATGAATGCTCAAATGAGAAATCAGTGGATGAAGAGACTATTCTGAGGTTCCTGAAGAAGATACAATATCTTCCATATCCATGTTTCAATTATCCACTCAATTTATTTTACATTCTGATTTTTTAGTATTTAGTATAAAAATACTAAGTTTTTATCTTAAATAAACAGTTTATCTCACAGAATCTTAAGTTTTCACTTTATCTGAAGTAATCGCCAGTAACCAGTCTAGAATTACCCTGTTTTGAAGAAGACACTCGTTTCAAATAGGACTCTTTGTAAGGCTAATCTTGCAAGGAAAGAGGTTGAGATAAGCCTCATTGGGAAGGGAAAATTACAACGTACACAGGATTATTTGTAAAGAAGACGCACAGTTGGCGTGTGAGTGTCAAGTTTACAGCTCTCTTAGGATGTTTAAGCCTAGCTGGTTAGTGTCAGATCTGTGCAACATATTACCCCTTTTGACGCCCTAAGTTCAAAATCCCCAGAGTTAAGCGAGCAGAACCCAGGGCAGTGGGACTGGTGACCACTACAAGAGTGACGCCAACCACACAGTTGAGGAGAGAGAGTATAGGAAATTGGAAATGCCTAGTATTGAGACCATGGATGTATACCATGGTGAAGAAGCAGCAGGAAGTCTATCCCCAAATGAAAAAAGATGATTGAGGCAAGGCTGCAAGTGTTGGAAAAAGAAGTAGTAGAGTTGAGGTTATACCTAGATCAGGTTTCAAACATCACTCGATAGGCTCAAGTAGCTACTACCCCAGAGTTGGGGCACATACTAGTGGCTAGAAGAATTGAAACTGATCTGAAGCGACTTGAGGAACGATTCCAATACTTTGAAACAGAAAATGAAATAAATGTCAAACATTGAATGAGTATGGTGAACTTTTAGACCACCTCAAGGCTATTTTGATGAAATTGATCAAGACTTGGAGGATATTAAGGATCAACTTTAAGTAAAACGGTAGCCTACTCTGAGCCCTTTACTGGACACCTCACGTTTGGAAATGCTGGTAATAGCTTCACATGGAGCAACAACTCTACTACATCATCAAAGTGCTCCAGTAGATGAATATCCGAACTTTAAACCCTATTTCAAACCATGTTCACTCATGGCGAGGGAACAATAGCATGGTTTTTACATATGTACGAGAGCAGCATGGATGGCGCTAGTAACAAGTAGAAGGCTTGTCACATCCAAGGCTGCATGAGCCACGAAGCTCAGGAGATACTCATAGCTAGTTTACGCCTTGGTTTGACCTGGACCGAGGTCAAGAAAATCATGTTATCAAAAATTTGGTAGCATACAGGATGTTGAGAATATGAAGCAGGAGTTCATATTGATGAAGATGGGCAAGAAAGAGACAGTCGTGAAAAATGCCACCAAATACTACCTTTGAGCACAAAAACTATGGACCACAGGGACCTTAGACTTGCCTACCACGAAGACTGTCCTACTCAGTTCCTTGGAAGCATATTCAGCCCTCAAGATGCACGTGACGCTTGCAGCAAAAATAGCTGAAGTTCTCAAGTTCATCAAAGAAGTGTTAATCAATGTTCAAGGAACTTATAAGATTGAGAACAAACCAATGACTCAACTAACACGCAGAGTTGGAAAAGCGGCGTACGCTACACAGGACAAGAGTGACAAGCTAAAAGACAAGAACTTCAAACCAGTTCCAAAGTATCAGCACAAGGAGTTCACATGTCACAAATGCCACAAGCCTGATCACTATTGGTGATCTTGTCCGATGAAAGGGTGTAAAAATTTACTTTGGTTGTTATTGGCAAGCAGACTTAGTAACCTTTTTACTGCACAGGTTCAGTTTCCTTGTGCACTTCATCACGTTGTATAGTTGAATGTATTATTAATTGATAGTAGTATGGAGACTATTTCCCGTAGTTGAGTATGAATTATTTTATTTCAGCCCAACGCTCGGCCAGTATTCCCAATTAAATACTCATGATGTCATACTCATAGGGATTGTTCCCTTACTCATGCCCACCCAATCTTCGCTGAGATACCCTGGTGACAGTCTCTTTGGTCCAACGCACAGTTGGCAGCTATCCCATTTTGTGACTCCTTCTCTAGATCCCCAATCGGATCTTTACTCTTTTCTCTAAGAGTCTTCCAATTATTGCACACAGCAATAATATCTTTAAGACAGAATAGCACAATGGAAGCTAATGATAATTTATTATTTAAACTATATCAGGAATGAATAACTTAAAACTAAATAACTATTTTTATCTAGCTAACTAACTGTTATCTGACTGTTTTTTATTATATTGAACCCTAGGGAATATATAGTGGGGAATTCGGCTGTCTAACACTCAGTTGACACCTCTTCAATGAAATGACAGCCGCTGCCATTGAATCACCCATCCTCATCTCAGCAGTAATGGTCTTCCCCATCCTGGCTAGGATTCCGCCATTGGACATCCTCAAGACCTAAATTGAGAGTTGGAAAATTGGTCCTTAACGTTTTCCTCTCAATCCAAGTGAACAATTTATATTTGGCATGCAACCTACTTAGGTGATGGGACTTATTACCCATTAAGGCAGGTCACTCACTAACTGATCAATTTGCTAGTTGCAGGCGGCATCACTCGCCTTGCAACTTACTATTCATTGACAATCAATCAGTGATGAAACCTGACCAATCTAAACTGGTACGCCTGATAGTTAATCACTATCAGATGCCCCTATTTCATCGGCAATCCGCCCAATGAGATCTTAAGTAATCATCCAGATTGATCCCTGATGGATACAACCAGGCGAATGTCCCAATATCCCCTGAACGTAGTTACTCCAAAACTTGAGCCAACCGATTTTCAAATCACTTCACCTTAGGGAATTTTCCCCTAGCGATACCAGGCAATCTAGCAAACTGGGTATATGGGCAAAAATCCCAACACATCCCCCTCTTGCCTAGATTTCCAGCGAGAAAAGGACCAGGGCATGAGAACACTGCTTCAGACACTTAGTCAAATACTTCATTGGTTCAAGAGGAGTACATTAATTAATACTCAATGCTGCTCAGGATGACCTTCAGCATATGGCATTCTTCCTCTTCCTCCACACTACAACCTCTCAGAGCGCGGTCCCCACAACCTACTGTTGTGCTAGGCTGATCGATTTACTCATGACAATATTATCCCAGGATCCAGTTTTCCCCCGTAATGTTATATGACCCACTGTCATATTCAGGATTCTTGGTCTGGCGTCCTTGATTTCCTGATTTTCTCCTCAACCTAGACAGGAGGCTCTTGCCATCGATGTTCATTTTGTGGCTCAATTAAAAATACTTATTTCTATTCATGCTTGTTATTTCTTTCATAATCTCTTGGATCAAGTCATTCCTAATTCTTCCCTTGGATAGCTTATCCCATTAATTTTTAGATTAAAATTCTCTGAAATTAAAGACTAATGGATTGTAGAGTGCATAATGTCAACTTCTATATAAGTCTAACATCCCCCTCTTGTCCAGCTCATATGTCAAATTCTTGAGTCACGATACCAGTAGCTTATAAATAGTTTGTCTAAACAATACCTCCGTCTCTTCCAGCAGATGAGTCAGGATGCTCAGCTGAACCACTTCTATGGTCCTTCCAGGACTCATATGCCTAGTCTGGTGCCAGCAGCTAGTCCTTCCATCGAATAAATGGAAATGGTAACTAATCCCTCCAAAACCAGGTTTGTGATCATTTGAACAACTCTCAGCCGATTCTTCCTTTGCCTTCAATTCCAGAGTTGGATTTCAAAACTCTCCTGGATTCAGCTCCTTTCTCTGATGCACCAACCATCATCTTAGATGCTCCAGAGATTATGCCGTTTGTTCTTGATCATTCATTTCTTGCCAGTTTGGACCTGCTCCCTGAGTTCCTCCTCCAACTCGGATAATATTACAAACCCACTTTTCTGGTCTCTGAGCTCACCATCAGTAACAGTATTTACTTTGAGCTCCCCTAAGCTGAGCACTGGGTGCCAAGTCACCGAGGCTTTGACTCTAGCACTGAATCCCTCTGATCTTGATAACAACCTGGATTTGGATACTTCTGCTTATGCTCTTCAGTTTGCTGGCAAATTTCTTTGAAGTTGGTCTAGGAAGCTTCCAGCCTCACCCAGGTTCCACCATTCATTCAGCTATAGCATCCAAGAAGCCCATAGTCATCGCTTGTAGGATGCAATCCGCTCTCTGCATGACTATCTCTTCTCTGGAGTTTCCCATTGGTATCTTCCGCTTATGGCGTTGGTAGGGGGCATGATTTGGCAACCCCCGTCAAGTATAACTTCTTCATTGCTGGCCCATATGTCCAGAGTTCTTGATGAACCCCTTCGTCAGGCGCTCAGAACTAATCTTCCAGCTCCGGTACTGTATTGGAATTACTCAGGGTTATTCTCCAATTGCCTCTTCTTATAATGTTGCTTTCCTCCTTGCTCTGGGGTTTCATGATTGGGTTCATCTGACATCTCAATTTCCCTTCCCCTAGTCACTTTCTTGCAGAGCTCTGCATCCGCTCAAAGAATGTGGTTTTATGTAGGTCTAGCCCTCACTAGCGTCCAATCTCATATTGATTTTGACGAGCTGTTCATTCCTACCGCGATACATCCTCCCTACCCCAAGAGGTGACTTAGGTTGAATCATCCCCATACTGAGGGCAATTAATAAAAATAAAAATAATAAAATTATATCGGTTTTTTTTCTCTATGTTTTTATAATTTTTTTAACCAATATCTTTTTTAAATTTTTTATCTTTATTATTCTTTTTTTCTATGAGACTTGAAATTGTTTTAGTTCAACGGTCCATCTTTTTTTCCCACAAACTGGGTCCTGGGTACTTAAACCTACCAGTTTTCTATGATTCAGAGGTCCTTTTTTTGGACTTAACCATCTAGATTGGTTCAGAGGTCCTTTTTTAGAATTAACCTAATCATCAGGACATGACCAACTTTGGTTCATCAGTCCTTCAGGAACTCTTTTATTTTTTTTCATTTATCCATCACTTTAGACACATAGCATGGAGTCCTTTCAAGGCTCTTCCATCCAAGAGATTCTTGATGGAGTAGGCATCAGTCATCATCTTGGTGATCACTTCAAACGATTCAACCACAATGCATCTAGTTTGTTTCTTTATCTACTCCATGTGTATTGCAATAGGCAACTCTTTCCCCTATTCAATATTCTTTTAAGGCTGATCAATTCTTATCGTACATTGATTTTGCTCATATCCTTTTCTTCAACGTTGTATCAGATGATTGCAATTACATATCATTCGGGATATTTGTCAGTTGGTTCAAATATTACTCGGTACTCATCCCCAATGTAGGTTCCATCACCAAATATAAAATTGGCGGCAACGCAGCCTTTCTCCCATATAACAGCACAAACAGCGTTTTTCCAATCACCATATGTTGGCTGATATTGTAGCAAACGTCACTGAACTCAAGTATGTTCCCCACGTGGAAGTTCTTCCTGTAATCAGCTTCCTCAGCATCACAGCCAGCGTTCCATTCATTCGTTCTACCAGTCTATTAGTCTCCAGCTGGTAGGGTACTAACTAAACTCCTCTGATCCCCATTATCTCATTTAATTTTGGGATCACATGAGACATGAAGTTGGTCCCATTGTCGCTAAGCAGGTCCTGTGGACATCCATGCTGGTATACTACTTGATCCAGGATGAACCTCGCGGTAATGGTAGCGTCTACTTTCATTAGGGTCTTTGTCTCAACACATCTCGTCAGATGGACAATGGCAACTATAATGTACTTGACTCCTCCTGTGCTCATTGTCAGCGGTCCCATCACATCAATGGACACCATGTGCCAGGCAAATCCAGAGCGGACCAGTCAGTATTCAGTTGTATTCTTATGTTTTTTGTGCAGCTGGAACTCTACACAACAAGCTAAATTGTCCAGGACATCATAGTTAATAGATTTCCAGTAATAGTACTAACAAATATGGTCAGTCGTTTTCCTCAGGCCTCCATGCCCAACAACCTTGTGAGCTGCTTGCACTATCACTGTTATTTCTGATGGTTTGGGAATAGTAACTGCTTCCCGTTGATCATCTTGAATACTTGTCCATCCATGTTCTCAGTGTTTTCCATCGCTTTCCAAAGCACACCTTGGATCTCTTGGGGCTTGTCTCCAATTTTTCCGTCGACCATTCTCTGGAATAGCTCATCTGCCTGAGGGTATACCATCTGGACCATTGGTAGCCACAATAAGCCATCCACTTTCTGGTGAGAAGCCCCCACTCGGTGGACAATCTCATAATCATAAGCCTGGAGCTTAAGTGCCCATCAGGCCAATCATCTTTCTGTCTCTCTCAAATTTTGCAGTCAACACAGCGAAGAGTGGTCCATTACCACATCAAAGTGCATTCCGTGGATGTACACCCAAAACTGCTTACATGCTTAAATGGCTGCAAGGCATTCACGATCAGTCACAGTGTAGTTTACTTTCAGTGGCTAAGAGTGTCTGGCTCACATATGCCACCGGATGTTCATCCCCAAGTTAATCTACTTGGCTCAGTATGGCGCCAATCACCATCAATGAAGCATCGGTTTAAATAATAAAATCTAAATCGAAATTCAGATAATTCAGAATTAGTGATCTATTAAGTACCGGCATAACTCATCAAAAAGTCCTGGGCCTCTTCATTCCATATGAACCCTTTTATTGGGTCCTTTAATATATGGATAATGGCTTGGCTATTCAGGCGAAGTTTTTAAATAAATCTTCTGAAGTATCTGACTATCTCAAGGAACACTTGATTGTCTCAGACACTCTTTGGTACAGCCATACGTTCTATAGCTGCTATCTTCTGGGTTTGCGGATGCTATCCACTTGAGTTAATTACAAATCCCAGACTTCAACTCTTTCTTATAAAAGTGGCTTTTCCTAGGCCCGATCTTCAGGTTAGCCATGGATAGTCGCTTGAATACTTCTTCCAAGTGGGTAGTTAATCAGTAAACGTCCTACTGAACACACTTATATCATCCAGATATACCAGGACGCATGACAACTTCAAGTCACTTAATATCGCATCCATGGCCCTCTGAAACGTTGCAGGTGCTTGCATAGACCCTGAGGCATCCTCGTCGGTTGGTATAGCCCCTGCGCAGTAATAATTGCGCATTTTTCCTGGTCTTCCTTTGGCAAACTGATCTGCCAATATTCTGAGATCAGATCTAATGTGAAGAAATGCTTCGCTTCTCCTAAACGATCTAGTGCATTATCATTCCTTGGTAGGGGATATATATCCTTCTTTGTAATTTTATTCAACCCTCTTTAGTCAATCACCACCCAGTTGGATCCATTTTTTTCTTCCCAATCAGAATCAGACTCACCCAGGGATTTGACAATGGAACTAGAAGCCCATACTTCACTAGTTTGCTGATTTCGTCCTCCACTACTGCTTTAGTTGTTTTTGATCATTGGATCTATCATCCTTATCGCAAATTTTCCCAAGCGTCAACCTTGTGTATCACACTTTCATGCGCATCCCAAATTGTGGTCATCCTGAGTGAAAACTTCCTGACACTTTCTAAATAGCTTGAGTACCTCCTCTTGCTGGCCTTCTGACAGATCAGCGAGCTTCTTTCAAACAACCAATAGGCTTGATGTTCTCAGTTACCCCATCTGTTAATCCCATTTCATCAAGAGTCCCAAAATCGTGGAATCTTCTCAATTTGTCTGTCGGAATCAGATGAACAAATGCAATGATCTGATTCCTCTTGATCTTCATCAGTTTTTCACTTAAATTAGCCAGGAGAACTCAAATTTCTCCATGGCCCAGCATTATTATCCCAGGAGCCACCCATGGCTCCACTCTGGACTTCTTCCAGGGGCTTCCAACCTCTACATAAAACAGCTTATGAATATTAATGTCAACCCCATGTCGACTATCATCTAAAATTCCGGTGTTATAGTCCTCGCATTTTTGATCCTCAGTGGAATTCCCTGGTTCTATAAGATTTCTGCTAGCATTTTTCATCACTTTCTACCAACTACTTGGTACCAAATTAGAATAATGCTGTCACTGTATATTAGATTGATGAAGCTGTTTCTCTAATTTAGCGGAGCTTCACCATCCTTCTGATATACTAATGATAACGTCTGACCCAATATGGTCAACATATTATCCTCAAAGCTATATTTAACTCAGTTTTTTCATAGAAAATCTGTTCTGATAAGAATGTCATAGTTTTGGTTCACCAAAACTATTACTGGCGCAGATACCACCAACGACCTGAATCATAGTGGCAACGCACTATACGCTCCACATGAGATGGTGGTGTTCAGCCCAGGTGTCCCATATTCTTTCCTATATTCCAAGTCCGGCGAGATCTTCATTCTCTTTACCATCTTGGTCAATATAATATTGATAAGCACTCCACTGTTGACAATCGCCCTCACCTGCACTAAATTCAATTTGTATGTTTATACACAGTGCATTCAAAAAGTTCTGGGACTAACGTTTTTAAAGAAACAACTTTACAAAATAAATAAACTTTCTTTTATCATAATTTAACATACAACCTTTCCCTCTCTATACATATTTGTATTGCTAAAACAATTGTTAAAAGGTATGCACATAGTTCCTATTTTGTATAGCCATGTTTAAACCAGCTGTCACATTCTTCTAAATTGTCTCTACTTTATCAAAAGGATGAACCTTCAGTGCCACCTTCAGATTATAATTATCCACCCTATTCACCAGACTTGGCTCTGTCTAAATTCTTTCTGTTCTCTAATCTGAAGGTGGCACTGAAGGTTCATACTTTTGATAAAGTAGAGACAATTCAGAAGAATGTGACAGCTGGTTTAAACATGGTTATACAAAATAGGAACTATGTGCATACCCTTTAACAATTGTTTTAGCAATATAAATATGTATAGAGAGGGAAAGGTTGTATGTTAAATTATGATAAATAAAGCTTATTTATTTGTAAAGTTGTGTCTTTAAAACGTTAAGCTAAAACTTTTTTAATGCACTGTGTATATGTACACATGAAGTATTAGAATATAGTTTTACTTAGTGAATAGCAGTAATAATAGCCAAATCTAGGGTGTGAATATTTTGCGCCAATAAATCAGGAAATGATTCCTTTATCATGATGAGAGGGATAGACAAATTAGCCTCCTCTAATCAGACATCATTTAATTCTTCAGGATTCTCAGCGGTTCGAATCTTGTCTGCCAGTTGCTGGGTATACAGCCGGGAAACTTCCTTGATTATCTCAGGGTTGATTCTCTTCGCCCCAGCTCCGGTCACAGCATTTAAATCCAAATTGACCACTTGATACAGCTGATCCTGCTCGTCGTCTACAAACAGATCACTGTATTAATTTCTTCATTCATAATGTCAGGAGGAACAGATTTTTCTGCAGCTCTAGACTGTTTCCTATCTAGGAAGCTGGCCCTTTTTCTAAATCCATAGTGGCTACTTACTCTTTGGTCAGGACCACGTTGATCTGATCCTTTGGCTTCTTACAGTGCATGGCGAAATGTCCTTTCCCACCACATTGGTAGCAGATCTTTTCCTTCTTGTTTAAACATCTGAATTCTTTGGGCTTATTACCTAACACATTTCAATTGGTCGTCTCTTTAGCTCCTTCATTTCCCTCCATGGGATTCAGATTTTGTAACGGATTAGATTTGAAGCTTCTATTTGAGGCATATATGTCACTCCTAAAATCTTATAAATTATCTGCCATTTTCGAGGTAGTATTTCCATCACAAACATGGAAGATATCATGCAATGCAAATTTCGATAGGGCCAAAGGGCCGCTTGCAAGGCGATTCTAGCATCAAAGTCATCCAATACTTTTGCTCCAACCAGGATCTGTGACTCCTGGTAGAACTGATCTGCGAAGTTAGCTAGAGACTTGTCTTTATGGAACTGGATTCTCATAAATTCCTGCTTGCACTTCAACATGTGTTTCAGACTACCAAACTCATTCACGATGGCCGCCTTTTCCTCAGCATATGACCAGCTGTCCCCCTTCAGGTGAGGTAAAAATAAATTTTGACAGTCGGTGTCTAGGCAATTCATGACCATCAACGCCTTTTGACGATCCTCATAGCCATTCATGGTCATGTCAAACAATTGGAAAAACGCTGAGGCGTTATCCCAATGGAACGTTGGCAATTTTTGCGTTGCCCTAAATTCCTCCAAGTTATTTCTGGCCGATTCTCTCGGTTCAGCCACTTGGCTAACTTGAGGAGTGACTTTGGGCATCATCTATAAAATGGCAGCAAAAGTGGGTGGCATGTTCCTTGGTGTATTTGACTTCCCAAGTATCGTGTGAGGACTTATTTCTTCAGAATTGCTTGCCATATTGAGCTCACAAGCACATTTGTGAGCTTTAAGCTCCTCCACTTGTTTGCTTATTCTTTTATATATCTGCTCCAAAATTTCTTAAATGAACATGATCTGCTTCTCGTTACATTTTCAGGTATAAGACCTCTCAAACAAGGTCCCCTTCTTTCTTCTTCAATGAAGTTACTTTCCCAAGTAACTCGTTCCTGAAGCTTGCTACTTTCTCTATTCCTTCCTCCACCTTGGCGACTCATTCTTCCAAGGCTGCAAACTCCTGATGGTCCACTGAATTTAGAGCATTATGGCTTACAGTGGCCAACTCATTCCACAGTTTGCATAGCTCATTTTTGTACGACATTTTTATAGCTTCTTCAACTCAACTACCCCTGTAGTGAGCACCAACTTGTAAAAAGTACTTTGGTTGTTATCAGCAAGCAACCATAGTAACCTTTTTACTGCACAGGTTCGGTTTCCTCATGCACTTCATCACGTTTTATAGTAGAATGTATTATTAATCAATAATAGTATGGAAACTATCTCCTGTAGTTGAGTATGGATTATTTTATTTCAGCCCAACGCTCGGCCAGTATTCCCAATTAAATACTCATGATGTCATACTCATAGGGATTGTTCCCTTACTCATGCCCACCCAATCTTCGCTGAGATACCCTGGTGACAGTCTCTTTGGTCCAACGCACAGTTGGCATCTATCCCATTTTGTGACTCCTTCTCTAGATCCCCAATCGGATCTTTACTCTTTTCTCTAAGAGTCTTCCAATTATTGCACACAGCAATAATATCTTTAAGACAGAATAGCACAATGGAAGCTAATGATAATTTATTATTTAAACTATATCCTGAATGAGTAACTTAAAACTAAATAACTATTTTTATCTAGCTAACTAACTGTTATCTGACTGTTTTTTATTATAGTGAACCCTAGGGAATATATAGTGGGGAATTCGGCTGTCTAACACTCAGTTGACACCTCTTCAATGAAATGACAGCCGCTGCCATTGAATCACCCATCCTCGTCTCAGCAGTAATGGTCTTCCCCATCCTGGCTAGGATTCCGCCATTGGACATCCTCAAGACCTAAATTGAGAGTTGGAAAATGGGTCCTTAACGTTTTCCTCTCAATCCAAGTGAACAATTTATATTTGGCATGCAACCTACTTAGGCAATGGTACTTGTTACCCATTAAGGCAGTTCACTCAACAACTGATTGATTTGCTAGTTTTTAGACGGCATCACTCGCCTCACAACTTACTATTAATTTCCAATCAATCAGTGATGAAACCTAACTGATCCCAATTGGTACACCTGATTCTTAATCACTATTAGATGCCCCTATTTTGTCGGCAACTCCACCCAATGAGATCTTAAGTTTTTGTCCAGATCAATCCTCAATGGATATGACAGGCGAATATCCCAAAATCCCCTGAACATAGTTACTCTGAAACTCAGGCTAACTAATTCTGATTCACTTTGCCTTAGGGAATTTTCCCCTAGCAATACCAGGTAATCTAGCAGGCTGGAAATATGAAAAATATCCCAACAAAGGGAGTGAAGGAAAACCCCTTTACCAAAAGAGGAAACCCCTGGAACTGTAAATTGGTTAAACTACATGTGGAAGGAGAGGACAATCACCAAGTTGACTTGATATATGCCGGTTACCATGTCTTTTGAGCCCCTAATACTGTATTCTTACCTGCATGATTATGGATACATGGATCCACTGATGAGGGGTTGAACTCTGCATACCTAGCTCAAGCAATGAAGCCCAATCAAGTAGTCAATACTTTAGAGTAAGGCGAACAACTTGTATTGGACACCTTCAAGAATATCGAGAAGCCTACTACTCTGCATGTTAACACGACATCCAGTACACACAAGCAATTATAGGAATTTGAAAAGTCAGCTGGCGACGTGTTGTCAAATGGGAATCCATTTGAAAAGATTGTAACCTAAGTGGAAGTTGTTATACAGCGTCTTCATGTACTGGAAGTCCTTGATACTAGTGCCTCAGTCAATATCATGTCCTCAAAATTGATGAAGAAGCTAAAATTCATGCCAGAAATTGACTATCATGTGAGATATCGGACAGCAGGACCTGACACCAAATGTGCATTAAGGAACTAATCTGACTTACCCCTACGCTTTGGACGCATGGTACTCACTGCCCCTGCAATGATTTTAGATAACAACCACTATGACTTCCTAATTGGCACACAATTTTTATTGGAGTTTGAAGCAAAGATTTACTTTGTTAGAAGCACTGAGAGTCTGCTAAACTACCAGATGCCACTTGTTTTATGGATGAAGACCTGAATTAAAGGAAAAAGCGGACATGTATTGTTGAAACTGAGCAATCAATCTACCCGGCGCACTACATACTTCACAAAAAAGATGTGAAACAACTAACTGCTTCAGTGTGCGCTGAATACGGGCTACCCTTGAGTGCCAATGAGGCAATGGAGAATTGACTAGGAGAACAAAGAGTTATTCATATTGCATAAGTGTAAAGATCCCCCAGAACATTATAATTGAAATATACATCCAAGAAGGAGTATGCAAACAGGAGCCATGAGTGCTACCTGGATTCTTTTACTCTAGTCATGAGGGTAAAGTAAGTATCCTCCTAGGGAACATCACCACTCAAACTATCTGAATTGAGAAAAGACAAGTTGTGGCATGCGCAAAACTAACCAATTGTGATACCATCGAGTCAGTACACACTGTTGAAGGATTAGACGAATTGGGACTTTATGATGTGACAGAGGAAGAACAGAAAAATCTGGATGACTTATTGGAAAAGTTTATATATATTCAGCCAAGGATCAAACGATTATGGTCTGTGTAAAGGAGAGATATACCTTATGGATACAGGGTCAGCTATACCTTTCAAATCGAAGCCATACCACTGATAAAAAATGGAAGAGGAGGTCATCACTAAGGAGCTTCAACAACTTACAGATGCTGGCTTGTTGAGGCCCTCAAAGAGTCCATGGGCATGCCACTTCTGTTGGTGCGCAAGAAAGATGGCTCACACAGGGTGGTTATGGACTACAGTCGCTTGAATAAAATTACAAAAAAAAAATTTTTACCCTCTCCAAAGAATTGACGACGCCTTGAATTGGTTGTGAAGTTCAAAGTATCTTTTGGCAATGGACCTGGCCAAGTGGTTACTTGTAGATTAAAATGTCACCCAAACACCAGTAAAAGTGCTTTTAATCAGCAGCCAAGGCTTGTTCAAACTGAGCAAAATGCCACAAGGGCTGTGCAATGCCCTGGCAACCTTTCAATGCGCCATGGACCAAATATTTGGAGAACTGAAGATGATAAGCGTTCTAATCTATCTGGATGATATAACTGTATTTCTTAGAACTTTCAGAGACCATATTGAGCACCTTTGGGAGGTGTTCACATGTTTGAATTAAATTAGATTTTAAACTAAAATGGATCAAGTGCACCTTTCTCAAGAAGCAACTCGAGTTCTTGGACACGAGATCAGTGCACAGGGGGTTTGACCTCAAGAAGGAAAGGTGAAGGCAATAACAAAGTTGGAACATCCAAAGAGTATTAGGGATGTCCAGGTGTTCCTGGGCATGATCGGCTACTACAGACAGTTTATCCCACGGTTTGCAGTTTTGGCTACTCCCCTGATGTACCTACTGAACAAGGTCTCTAAGTTTGAGTGGGGACTAAAGCAAGACCAAGCCTTCGAGGATCTTAAGAAGAAACTGGTAGAGGAGCTGATCCTAACATACCCTGACTTCAACAAGACCTTCTACCTATACACTGATGCCAGCGACGTAAGACTTGGTGCAATACTAGCACAACTAGACGAGGAGGGGATTGACCATCCCATCGAATATTATTCCAAGGTTTTTATCAAATTGGAAAGAAACTACACTGTTACAGAGCGCAATTGTCTTGCAGTGATTAAAGCAGTGAAGCACTTTTTTTACCTATATGGAGATCACTTCAAATTATAACAGACCATAAATCCTTACGCTGGCTCAAAATATGAAGGATCTTGATGGGAGACTATCCAGATGGGCTGTTCAGCTTCAAGAATATGACTTTGAAATTATACACAGGGCCAGAAGTAACCACTTGAACGCAGATGGGCTCTCAAGAATGCTGTGTTCCATTTGCATGTACATGAGAGCAATCAACTTTATAACCTAATTGGATTAACTTAAGATAATGGGAAAAAGAAACTGAAGAAGTCAAGTATGTTTTAAAGAAGATGTTCAAAGGACACGCAAAGAGTAGAAGAAAAACTTTAGAAGATTATTAAGGGAAAATGGTATCCATATATGTGACCCAAAGTCAGATGGAAATAGTGATGGAGGCACACAAACACGTGGGACATGGAAGATTTCAGAAGGCCCTAGCTTATCTCAAGAACATGTTCTATTGGGAGGCTATGACTGATGAGGTTCACCAAGCCTTAGAGATGTGTATACCATGTGCAAGATTTAGACCATTGTGAAAGAAGTTCAAGTTACTCAAAACCCACCATCCGCGCCTTTTCACAATGTATCTATCGATGTGGTAGGACCACTACCAACTGCCTCAAGTGGGAACAAGTTTGTAATAGTATCAATTGACCACTTCACAAAGTTGATTGAGGCAGCATCAATTAAGGCATACACTGTAGGGACCTCCGCCTGATTTCTCTAAAAACAGATTATCACAAGACATGGTTGTCCCCAGATCTTGCTATCAGATAATGGAAAGAACTTCATCTCTGAAGTAGTGAGAAAAATTATGGACTTGGTAGGGGTGAAACAGCTGTTCACTACCCCCTATACACCATCATCAAACGAAATGTGGAATGTTTAAATGGGACATTAGCTGGGATCATCAATAAGATAGCAGTAAACTACAAGTCAAAGTGGGATATCCTCTTACCATCCGCACTGTTTGTTTACCGACTTAGCCACCACAGGGTCATTGGGATGTCTTCATTCAAGGCGCTCTATGGGCGATAAGACTCCTTACCTACCCTGTTAGCTCCAATAAATGCTGCAGATCACAAGGACTTACCCCCTGGGAACTATCAGCAAGACTTGGCTAATGAGCTCATACACATACAACTAGAAGTAAGGAAGAACATCGAGCATAGTATCCCAATGGGGCAGAAAGACAATCAGAGATGTACCAAATTGCCAGAAATTGGAGTCAACAATAAAGTATTGTTTTACCACATCTGCGGAAGCCAGCCTGAGAAGCTTCAAGCCATTTGGACTAGACCATCAACTGTATTGGCCAAGAGGAGCCATGAATACTTCATCTGAGATGATGCCACCAACATTGTGTTCAACAGAGTCCATGTTAGAAATCTCAGATCCTACCTTTGGTCTTGTCTTGGAAGGGGTGGTGTCACAGATTTGGCACACCGCAAAATTGGTAAAACCTCGACCTCTAGTAGAATTGATGAGATACTGATTGAAGCGTAAGTATTATTAAACCAATATGAGTTTAGCTCCAAAAATAGTAATATTCATTTGACTAACATCTAGAAGGAACAGAACAATTTAGGTGCTGAATGGTGCACTGGAAAGGAAAACAATCAAAACAAAAGAAATTTGGTGTCATCAAGCAACCAGGAATGAAGTCCACTGATGGTAATTAAGATTTGGACTCCACCAAAATGCACAGGTTCTACAGAACCAACGATTCTGATACTAAAGGCTCCACACATCGCCACAGTGCACAAATTCAGGAACTTGAGAAAATGAATGCTCAAGAGAGAAATCAATGAAAGAAGAGACTGTTCTGAGGTTCCTGAAGAAGATACAATATCTTCCCTATCCACGTTTCAATTATCCACTCAATCTATTTTACATCCTTATTCTTTAGTATTTGGTTTTAAAATACTAAGTTTTTATCTTAATTTAAACAGTTTATCTCACAGAATCTTGGTTTTCACTTTATCTGAAGTAATCTCCAGTAACCAGTCTGGGATTAACCTGTTTTGAAGAAGATACTCGTTTTGAGAAGGACTCCATGTAAGGTTAGGCTTGCAAGGAAAGAGGTTGAGATAAGCTCCATCAGGTTAAGGGAAGAACTCAGCATACACAGGATTATTTGTAAAGAAGACGCACAGTTGGATAATGAGAGTCAAGTTTTAAGCTCTCTCAGGAAAATATAAGCCTAGCTGGTTAGTGTTAGATCTGTGCAACAGATTACCCCTTTCGACGCCCCAAGTTCGAAATCTCCTGAGTTAAGCGAGCAGAACCCAAGGCGGCGGGACTATCATGTAAAAGGCTAACAACTGTGCCTTAAATTGCATTGTTGATGATGTGTTCATAGCGCGTCTTGTGAAGTAAGCGATAGGGTCATGACCATAAAAGTGTTTACTATATCAGGCGCCCACTATAGCAATGGTTTTAGAATAGCATTTGGCCTGCAATATTGAACAAGGGGAGAGCTGTATGTTTTGCGTTTGACCGTGTAGTCTCTCTTATGGTGGTAGAGATGACCCTTGGGTGGAGAGCTCTTGAAGCGTGTTTATCTCACCTGATAATGCCTCATTGCCCATTAATTAGTGTTAGGATAGGCCAATCCATTAAAACTGGGCTCTACTAGGCAGTCTAGGATCCCTACTGTGAATGCACAATATGGGGCCATGTTGATCACTAGGTGGTAGCTGATCCAATAGGCTAATAAAGCGGATGGCAGGTAGTGATTCCATAGCATCGGGTCTGTAGCGGCCATCTTTTAAAGAGAAACTAGGGTGACATTTTCACACTCTACTGCACCATTTTTAAAAAGGTTATAAGGTGTAGTGAATTTAATTTATTATGAGGAAGGCCGACCAGGGGATGGACACTTCCAAATTTGACCCAAAAGAAACGAAGCTTAGTAACATGGAAGGCACACCAGAGAAGCGATGCTATCTCTTGTTGCCAGCGGGAACGCCACTAAGGGGAGGGGGATGGGACGTGTGAAGGGGCCGTAGCCACTATTGAACATGTGTGGAGGAAAGGGTCCGATTTGATGAACCAAACTGGGAACCAGGAGGAGACCAGATGATGGCGACGTGGTGGGAGGTACCCAAACATTCACGCCTGGAAGTGGTACACCAAATGGGACTGGAATCTGTGGACAGCTTCTGTGAGGGTGGGAGTGGAGCCTTCGATGGCATCCAAGACAATCGTGTGGATAGTCCACATGGCGATTGTGACCACCAGAGCACGGAGGGAGGGTGAAAGGGGGATACCATGGATATAGCAACCATATCTCTTGACAGACTGAAGGGATGTGTTTGATTCTGGCCAAGTAGACGTTGAACTTCGCGCCATATCACTTTAGAGGTAGGACACTTCTCCAGGCGGTAGAACAGCGTTCCATACTGGCCACACATGACGCAGGATGAGTGTAAAGCGTTAGAGCGCTCAGCCATATGGTACACTCGCCTCAGGCAGCGCCACACATGGGAGCAGATTTGAGGATGCAACAGAGGGTGGTGTGAATATTTTAAATAGTCTTTTGGGTCTCGATGGAATAAGGGATGTCCATCATGTCCAGGTAGTCCACCCTGGATAGGACATGGGGCCGTGTGGGGATCACGCCATCTTTAATGGGTAGCCCCTGTACATCTTGTGTAAACTGAGGAGAGGGGCGGCCTCTCTGGGCTGTGTCCGCTAATATGTATTCTCCACTCTGCGCTCCGCATGGAGAGGAGGATTCATTTGTATTGGGTTTTAGTGCCGTGAGGGCCTGTGGCCGATGGGTGGGAAGCCAGGTATATCATCAAGGAGTGAGGGTTCAATGGATTGTTAAGGCCCAAGGCGCGGGAGAAGTTGGAGCAGGCCGCGCGGGACCAGTGTTGGGAGGGGAGCCTAGGGGCAGTGACGGCCGCAATTGAGGTGCCCAGGATCTTGGCAGCATGGGCTTTGAAGTCAAGCAGGCCCATGCCACCATGACGATGAGGGCCAAACATGACCTCAAGCCATACTGGTGGTGGGCAGCCTGACCAAAGCCATCCTTGCAGGAGGGCATACATGGACTTGAAAAAGCCTGGGGAGAAGGCGATGGCGTGGGCTCCAAACCAGACTTTGGAGAGGAGCATGGAGTTGGCTAAAACAATCCTGCCAGTAAGGGAAGTAGGGTAGGCTCTGAGGGAGGCAATGCACTTCGTCACGTTGTCTAGAATACGACTTTCCATTACTGCTGAGGCATACCCGCCTGCCTCCACCCACACGCCTAGGTGGCGGACAGGCCCTATGGTAGGGCGTGGCACGAAGGGGAGCACTATTAGGTGGGGTGGGGTGGGTATGGAGGGCGAGCACGTGTCTGAGCAGATGGGCTGGACTGGGTACTGGTCGCTGGGGCCCAGCATGCTTGATACTGACCGTAGAGGATGATTTCAGTTTTGGAAGCGTTCAGTGCAGCATTACTTACCAAGGATATTTCTGGATGAGAGCTTCAAGCGCGCGTGCATCTTTATTATTGGACACTCCAACCACACAGTCATATGCGAACGCCATCATCTTGACTGGGGCTTGTCCTAGTACTTGGACCCCAGTGAGGTGGGCATTCACATTTTGAAGTAGTGGGTCAAGGCTGAAGTTGTATAAGAGTGGGCTAAGGGGGTCTCCTTGTCGCAAGCCCCTTTGAGGGCGGACTACTTCCGTTAGGAAGCCAGGGCCACGCACTGCCGTTGTTGCAGATTCTGTGAGCATCATTACCCAGTTGATGAAGCGAGGGGTAAGCGGAATTGATGGAGGCAGGCCTTGAGGTATTCCCAGTTTACTCTATCATAGGCCTTCTGTTGGTCCAAAAATACAAGTGCCCCAGAGGCTGTGGACTGGCATGCGTTAGCCACAGAGTGCACGTTGTCCCAAATTGACCTTCTGGGTATGAAACCGAATTGTTCTGGGGAGATGGTGGCAGATGCTACAATCCCTAAACGGTTAGCCATGATTTTAATTAAAATTTTTGTATCCGTGTTAGTTAAAGAAATGGGGCGCCAGTTGGCTAGGTCTAGCTTGTCCCCTTTCTTGAAGAGTGTGATGGTGAAGGCCTCTTGTCCGCCAGGTAGAAGGCGCGTTTCCAGAAGGCTTTGGTTAAGTGAGGCAAGCAGCAGTGGGGATATATATTTGAAGTACTTTTTATAGAATTCTATTTAATTCCATCTGGGCCTGAGCATTTCTGATTTGGTGCACCGCAGATGGCTGTCCAGAGTTCATTTGGAGTAATCAAATTCATTAATTCTGGGTATCAGAAAACGGTGCAGTTGTGGGTGCAGTCAAGAAATTTCACCACTTCAGTGAGCTGAATTGGATGGGATTGGTATAACTTGGAGTAATACTTTTGTATTTTGATTGCCACTTCAGCTGGCATATCTGCAACGGAATCATCTGATCTCTGCACCTGTGTGCAGGCCACACTCTGGTGTGGTGCGAAGAATTTTTGAAAAAATATGCGGTGCACTTGTCACCCTCTGTAATGCATTTGGCCCTGTACTGAACACAAACCTGATGTTTGTGTTACCTTTCGAGTGCATTGAGGTGGGCAGCTGCTTTCACCCACTTCCGACCCCATGCAGGGCTGTATCCTGTGGCTGGGATGTTGGATTCCAGGTGTGCCAACTCTGCCAGAGCGCACAAAATAATGGCCGATGTAGCTCAGGAGCGTTGGGAGGAGAGGTGGCGAGAGTGGCAGATGGTATCCTTTTTGAAGGCTGACCATGTGGAAATTGGGTCTGCGCAAAATGGTGTAACAAACTCTTTTGCCAAAGTTGCTGATTCCACCCAAGTAGAAAATCCTGGCGACGCAAGTTTGGGAGGGTGGAGTTTGCACCAATGTGGGGCCTTGGCCACTATGACAGGTAAGTGGTAGGTTATTGAGACCAGCCGGTGGTTGGAGAATTTGATTTTTGTTGTTTGGAAGTGGGAAATGTGAGATTGAAATTTCGCTGGTGTGAGGATAAGGTCGAGGTGGGTCATGGACCTTAATTGGCCATTGTAGATGTGGGGGCGCGTCATGTTTTCTAGCAGTGGAGTGTGCCGCAGCAGAGCATCTATTAACCCAAGGGTGGCCTTTAAAATGCGAAGTTCTACGTGACCCTGGGGGGCGTGGGATGAGGAAGGCCAATGGTCTGTGGGTGCGTTCAGCCAACAGTTCATGTTGCCAACTATGAAAGGGTCAGGGGTAGCGGAAGGGATTTGAATGACAAGAAAATTTCCAACACTCTCGTGCTCAGGTTGGGGCATAGATGTTGATGATAGCGTGTGCCACGTTGGCCCATGAGAAAGTGACAACAAGGACTCAGCCAATGAGGAAGGATTCCAATGATAAAAATTTAAAATTTTTTTTCCCAACTAGCACCCCACAGCGCTCTGACCAGAAG
Organism: Massospora cicadina; assembly: GCA_022478985.1. Classification (NCBI taxonomy): domain Eukaryota; kingdom Fungi; phylum Entomophthoromycota; class Entomophthoromycetes; order Entomophthorales; family Entomophthoraceae; genus Massospora; species Massospora cicadina. Next base: position 10,127 of record JAKSZP010008164.1, on the reverse strand, counting down.
GATAGGGAAGGGAGGAGCATGGTTTCTAAGAATCCTCAGAACCTTGTGGACAGTTGGACTCCTGGATGGCCAGGATGTCCACGGGTAAATTATTTTGTAAAAAACTCAGTTTCCTGGCCCAGGACGGCGAGGCCTTGAGTCTGGAGATATTCAACATCCCTAGAGTGAAGGTTTCCCCCATCGCACCTTAGGTGCAAGGGGGTGGGCACCCAGGCCCACTAGCCTCCTCTAGATCTCCACGGGCCTTCACAGCACGTGGGTGTTTGCAGCAATGCTATTGGTGTTTTTGTTAATTTTAGCAGAAAGGTTCGCGTTGGCTTTTGCCTTTGCTTTTTGTTTCCCCAACGTTGAACAGATTTTTTGCGGTACAGATGAGTTTGGTGCACCATCATTTGGGTTAAAAAAATTTCAGGTAGGTTGGAAACCAAGTCAGTTTCAACCAGGGCTTGGTTGCAAAGGTAGGTGAGATTGAGTCACCCATCAGATCCTCAGATTGGGTGGCCCAATCAGCATAGGCTTTCTAATCTGATTTGTTGAGGGATTCCCGAGTTGTTTCTGCCACAAAGAAATCAATGTCCTTTCAGTGTTGGGAGTGTGGGATAGCAGAGGTGACTTTGGCCGCTTCCTTGGCCGCGGCCCTGCGGGCCTGTTTGGCCTTCTTCTGCTCTTGAGGTGAGATAGGCTTTACTAGTAGGTAGCAGCCTTATGCTCCCCATGGGAAAGCCTCTTTGGTGCTGGTGGTTGGTTCGTAGTGCGCCTCTCCGCTGGCCATGGTCGCTGAGGGGTGCTCTTGGAATGTGATACCCTCTTTGGTGGGGCATGCATGTGCCTTATGGCCAAACGCGTCACAGTGGGTGCAGATGGGGGGCGCGCTGTCTACAGTTACCCAGAAAGGGTGGGTGGTATGCCCTTCAATTTTGATATATGTGGAATGTGGGATCTGAGTTAGGTCCTTCACAATCTCCTCGGTTGAAGTTAGAACTGCAATGGCTTTGCCAGTGCACAGGTGTAGCATCAGCATAAAGCGTTGCATCTCAAAGTATTGTATTTCTCCATATACAGTGAGACCATCTTTCAGGTGCTGCTCCAGAATGGCACATTTGACTGTAGTGGGCAAAAAGTCGAACGTGAGGAAAATTTGGCTGGATTTTGTCCATCTGGTGCATTTGGTTTCAATGACCTTTTGCCCTTCGGGGAGGTCAATCACTACACGCACCACAGCAGCTTTGTCTGCTGCCTCCTTGTTTTTGTAACCAAGGTTCAGCTAACCGCGTGACATGGATTGAGTTGCAACATACACCGCGGTAAGGAAAAAAGTGTGTACATCCCCACTAAAGTTTTCACATAAAGCTGTTTGTTGGATGTCCAGAAACACCCAAACTCCATATTCCACCGACAAGAGTGGTTGGGAGTGCGGCGTGTTGATGTACTGGTTGCATCGTGCTTGCCAAGCGAGGATTTCTGGGGAAATGGTGAACGCCAGTTTTTTATTTTTTTTCTATTCCACCAGTTTCTCCGGGGCGTTTTTGAACGTTTGAGGTCACAGGCCTACCACCTGTGCCTCTTACCTTACTTGCCCAACTGCTCCCTGACATGGGCGCAGACTAATCTCCTCTGTGAGATTATCAAACTAGAATTTAGACTTAAATGAATAAGTTGCAAAAGTGATTGCAACAAGAGAGAAAAGTTTATAAGGTGTAGTGAAGTGTTGTAACAAATATTGTGGTCATCTCTTGGAAAACTTGGGAAGTTAAGTTCAACACATTGTCAAAAACAGAACTCTGGGGAATCTTGGGTGAAAATGGAGCAAAAAAACAAAACATTTGCCTTAGTGATAGCGGCAAGAACTTAGATTACCTCAACCATATTTTGAGATAGTCAATGGCCAAGATGATGTAGAAATGACCATGGAGGCCCATAATAGGGTCCCTATGACAGCTATGCTAATGATGCTAAATGGCATAGAGGGGGCAACAACTTCATTCTGTTATCATATAATTTGATCCTCGGTTCCTGATGTCAAACAGGCATGTAAACCTCCTGTGTAGTTTTAAGCATCTGATCCCACTAGTATCGTTTCTTTAGCCATTTATAGGTGTCCTTGACTTTTCCGTGACCCACATGGGAGTGTCCTTTAGTAATGATTTCTGTTTGTGATGAGGAACGTAGATATGACAGTCATTTTTTGCTACCTTGTTCATAAAACATGACATCTTTAGTAAGTGTTTTTGATAATCTGTAACGTTTTACTGTTTCTGGGGGTTCCAATTCCCATTGTTTAGGCCTGCAAAATCAAATTGTATAAACAGTCTTCCTTAAGATACAATCTGCGAGTGTCAGAAAACTGGAAAAATCAACTTTACTTTTGTGAGTTTTGCTCCGCAATGCACAATAGTAAAAGTCATAGCTTTGAAGTTGGAACTCTCACCTGGACAATCGACCATCAATCTTTCATCTGTTGAAGCCATCTTAAGTAAGTGTGATTGGTGACAATAGTGAAATGGTTCCTTTATATGTATGTTGTAAGTGTTTGACTGCGTTTGATACAGCTAGACATAATGTTTATTGATGCTTTGTTCCTTTCAACAGTTGTTAAGGTCCTGCTTAAATATGCCATGGCTCAATCTACTTATTGCTCACCCAGTTGGGCAAAGACTGCCCTTAAGCCTCACATCACTGGCGTCAGTAGATAACATAAAAAGTTAAAAAGTTTAGATGGGTCAACACAGGCTGAGAATTTATTGTGGACCTAAATAGAATGAAAACTTGATCCTGTTCCAGGTTCTACTTAGAAACATTCTTGTGCAGCAAATACACTAAGGTTTAGGCCTGTTCAGAAAATTGTAAAATAACAAGCCTGTAAATCCTACCATGCCTAGGAACACTTGTATGTCCCTAAGGCTTTGGGCAGTGTAGTGAAATCAATATTACTGGATGATAAGTCACCTATACAGCAGATCTTATTTATGAGTCAAGGTTAGCCTCAAGGTAAAGCGATAGATTATGTCAAAGTGAAGCAAATTGAACAAGATAATAATGGTTTGATGAAATAAAGGGAATTCTGCCAAAGCCTTGATGATAGAATGAAGACCCTAAATTTGTAGCAAATGCAAAATTACTAATCAAAAGGGTTAAAACCAACAAGGAATACCAAGGATTATAAGTTGAGCGTGAGAATGAGAAGAAATCAAGCATTAGGGTAAGAAGAAGGAGGAAGAGAAAAGGGTGCATTGAAAGTAGTCCGTTATTATATATATTAAATAAACTGGTTTTCAGTGGAACAGTAGCCCCTTAGTGTTAATATTTTATTGTTATTATTTAAGACTGCAATCATCATATTGCTCAGTGGGTTTTATCATATGCAATCAGCTAAGCGGATTTAACCAATATCACCAAAAAGTTACAACAGTTTTCACTACAGAGGGCCCATTGATCAACTTATTAAAAATTTTAAATTTTCCAAGAAATGGTGCAACTGATTCCACTTGATGGGGTACTACCCCAGTTTTAGAGTTATCTCAATACGTTGAACTGAAACTTGAAGTTGATACACTACATCAAGCTCAAAAAATGCTCTTCCATGAGAATAAGGGTATTATTGGATCAGTTTGACAAGGCATTTCACCACTAAACATTGTTGGTTGCCAAGCCAGCTAACTTTCCAACAACTTGGATGACACTACAGAGCGGCTATACTATGTTGAGCGTAGATGTATTAGTAGTGATAAAGAGGGAGGAATTTGCATTATAAATCTGCCCCCATATAACTGTGATGGGAACATACCCAGAATTTTTAAGCGGTCAAATTCATAATAGAATGGGCTTCCAATTGGTGGAAAGCTAAACTATTGTTATCTGCTCTGGATGTAAAGAGCACTGATCAGGTCAACTTTTATCTTAAGATTAGTACCGTAAAGTAATAAGAGGTGAAGGAGAAATGATCCACCTTTTTAGGGTGTGGCGAAAATGGAATGGCACAAGTCAGAGATTTTAAAAAAATTCAAAGAACGAATCCTTGGTGGAGTTTGCAGAGCGGTTCATGTTTGAGGATTATGAGATAATGGGAGCAAATATCTATCTAATGAGGAGGTGGGCATAACATGACAGCAGATGCTAAGATATATTGTGAGCTGTATAATGCTATGAACCACTTTCTTCAAGATAATGTGAAGCTATTAAAAATTGTTAATTGTTTAGCTGTCTATCTATCACACTTAATACTCCCAATGTGGAATGGAAGCCCCTGCAACTGCTACTGAATCCCCATCAGGAAAAGGATACAAACGACTTAGGTACCATACGCTGGTTTATCCTCATCCACTTAACACTCTGGCGGGTTTTTTCCTTCCCCATTATTCTCAAACAGCTCATCATTGGCAGAATTACAATCCATCATTTCATTTCTGACCCAGACCTGTGGTGTGATACTGAGGCGAGTGCCGTTTACTAGTGCTTGTTTCTTGTGCGGCCAAAAAGGCCATTATGCAGCTAGCTTTCCGGGCTAAATGAATGTCCATGCAGTACTAGTAGCCCTGAATTAACAAGGAAAAGATCAAGCGTAGTAGAGATGGGACGCTCTACTTCTGCTAATTTAAATGTATTTGTCCTTGAAGATTCTAATGAGTCACTTTGTGTCAATTCCAGTACTCACCCTAATGATTTATTATATAATCAAATCCCCTATGATATCTTGGCCTCCAACTGAAGGAGAAACCCCAATAACGATGACTCAGAATTTTTCCGTGATGTGCAAAAACTATATACTTGGCAAATCCTTGAGTGCAATGGTACTGTAGATGTCAGACCCTCAACCTTTGTTGAAGCCCTAGAGGGGGTGAACGTGGAAATTCCAGTAGAAAAGATTTCCCAGTAATATCCTCATACTGGAGTCAGTATTATCACTTTTCTGGATAACCAAAAACCCTTGGTTCATATAATAAACACCAACGGTTCCTCTTATTCAGAGTGTAAGTACTATGATATTTTTTCACAAAATACAAAAATCTAGGCGATTATAGATACTGGCGCTCCTGTCAATATTATATCCACCAAGCTCATGGCTAAGCTTCAACTGAAGCCTGATGTAGAACAAAAAGTAGTGTATGGGACAGCAGGAGCACAGAGCACTGCGTTGGAGGGCGCTTTCAGCGCATTTCCTCTGAGGTTTAATTCAGTTGGGACATCCGCTTGAGTGGTGGTTCTACCTAATCTTCAATATCACATGATTTGGGGCCACGTTCATAAGTTGATTTGAGGCAGTGATTAATATGGTGAAGGGAACACTTTATATTCTGGAACAAAGGATCCTCATTTAATTTACTTTACTGGAGTCACAGAAGGCCTAATCCGTGGCAGTCAAATTAATCTTTCATATAGCAATGGTGTGATTCCTGTATGATATTTTTGAATGAAGCAGAGGACCCGAGCTTTTCATAACCAGATTTATAATTAAAATGGTATTCTGCTACGGGGTGCCAGTGCTGTGAGTATACCTTTTGGTAAATTAGGTTATAGTAGGGACAAATTTGAAATATACATCCCTGAAGGACTATACAGGATTATTATGGAGCAATACCAGCAATTTTGGCTAGAACTCCATGTGGCTCCTGGGCTCCTATTACCAGGGCAGGGGGAAGCGAAGACGTTGATAGTGAACCTACAGAAGGAGTATATAAAGGTTCAAAGGCACCAAGTGATAGCTTATCTGCATCTAGTTCCTATTGATGAGGGCAACCATATACACGACTTTGGTTCTTGTGAAGACCTCAGGCTACCTTTAAAAACCTCAGCCATCATAATGACTGTGGTTCTACGTCAGGGTCTAACTGGTCTGTTGGAGGACCAGAAGGACAGGGCGATGGATCGGTTTGAGAAATACTAAGGCATTTTGCATCTGATGACCTTGACATGGGATGTGCACACGGAATTTTGAATTGGTTGGACACAGGAGATCATCCTCCATTTGGTCATAGTCTATTAATTGTTCAAAAGCGGCGGAAGGAGTTGTATCTGAGGAAATAGATAAATAGGTTGACACATGGAATGTTAGAGCCATCAAAGAATCGTGGGCGTCACCGGTGCTAATCATCAAGAAAAAGGATGGCACCAACTAAGTAGTTACTACTAGAAGCTTAGCAGCATCACAAAAAAAGACTTGCACCCATTTCCGCAAATTGATGAAACTTTAGTTTGGTTGAGGGGCCAAATACTTCTCTGTAATGGACTTGATATTGGGGTACTGGAGAATTGAGTTTTCAGTAATGGAACAGGAGTAGTGGACCATAATCACCTCAAAGGGTTTTTTCCAGCCTACAAATATGCCACAGAGTTTGTGCAACGCCCATCTACGTTCCAGCGGAATATAAGCATTATCTTGGGTGATCAGAAGCTGTATTGCGTTCTAGTCTAATTTACCAATATCAATGCGTTCTCACAGACGTTCTCAGAACATCTCAGCCACCTGTAACAAGTGTTCTGCCAACTTGCAGAAGCTAACATCAAAATTAAGCCCCAAAGTGCCACTTTTCTTAAGGAGCAATTATAATACTTGGGTTTGTGGTAGACTTAAAAGGGCTTAGTCTTCAGCCAGCAAAGGTGGAAGCCATATGTAAGATGACTTAGCCAGGCAATAAGCAGGAAATTCAGGTGTTTTTGGGGATGGTCAGTTACTACCAGCGGTTCATTCCAAACTTCAGCTTTATTGGGGCTCCAATATTTGAGTTATTAAAAAAGAGCTACCTTTGACTGTACTGACCAATATCATAACGCTTTTGATATCTTACAGACTGCGTTGCTAGCGCACATTTATCAATACCCTAATTTTGAGAAGGAATTTATCATGAAAACAGACACCTCTCTTTCCACTGTAGGGGCGGTATTATCCCAAAAAGATAATGATGGTGTGGAGCATCCCATCGCATATTGTAGCTGAAGCTTATTATGCCCTGAACAGAATTATACAGTAATTTAGTGGGAGTGCTTAGCGGTAATATATGCATATAAACAGTTCTGGTTCTATCTCCACAGGGTTATTTTCAAAGTGGTTATGGATTATTTATCATTGCGGTGGCTGCAGAATCTGTGGGAACCTGCAGGGAGATTCATACAATGTGCTCTGTATCTCCAAGCATATAACTTTGAAGTTGTAAACTGGCCAGAGGTGAAACACCATAATGCGTACCGCCTCTCAAAATTACCAACGGTCGACATTATGGAAGATTTGGCAGACTAATTTATGATAAGATGATTGTGGGCAGATGCAAAATGAGCTGCCACAAGTGATCAAAGTTCTGGATGGGCTGTGATGAGATGCCTTTTTGCGCAATGCGGAGCTATATAAGTAAATGGGAGAATTGACGTTGAGTTTCCTGAAACCTTCTGCTAGCCAGCATTTATTATGGATGCTCACAGAGCGGTAGATCATGGAGGGTCTCAAAAAATGCTAGAGTTCTTGCTACCTGATTAATATTGAGAGAGTATGCACTATGACGTACTTAAGATGGTTGATTATTGACACCAGTGCCAAGTGGAGAAGCCATTCCACAAGAAGACTACCTATAGGCTGGTTAAGCCTCATTATGCATGGCATACTGTTTCTTTAAATGTGGTGGGGCCTCTGCCAACTGGTGCAAACCGCTATAAGTATATAATATTAGCCATTGATCATTTGATAAGATGGGTGGAAGCAAGAGCAATTATGATTTAGGGGCTGTCACCACCAACTTCATCATGGAGTGTGGCATACTGCAATATGGCTCTCCGCAATATATCCTCACAGACAACAGAACCAATCTCAAGTCACTTATCCCGCCCAAGTTGAACAAAATTAATGGCAATTGGAGGGGTCTTGACTACACCCTACCACCATGAACCTAATGGAATGGTGGAATGGGTCAATGGAACACTGGTAAAAATTCTCAGCAAGCTTAAGAAAGATTGGTTCTCTGAATAGAATACCCTAATATCCACCTCTGTCTTTGCATACAATACTGACTATCATTTGTTGACAGGGAAAAAGTTCTTACAATTACTTTATTGATGACATCCAGCTTTACCATAATTGCTTTATTCTTGTGTGGAGGATGCCAGTGGAGTAGAGCCTCATCACTATTTGACTACCTTAACAGAAATACTGATTAAACTCCAAACTGAAGCATATTCCACTAGATTAGCTAAAAAGATTTGAGATCAGGCGGCCAACCAATGTAGATGCGGCAGCCTCACACAGTTTCAGTAGGTAATCTTGTCCTGTTCCATGACCAATTTGGGTTTGGAAGAAGGAATAAGCTTGCCAGAATATGGATCAGACCATTTGAGATAATCAGGAAGACTGGTTCTAACGCCTACACTATTAAAGATCCTGCAGGTGGTCAGATTATCAACTGAGTACATGCAGAGTTCCTTAGGGAATACAAGCAATAGGAGTTTAACGTCCAGTCAAGGGGGTAAAATGTCATGAAATTAATATGACTGGAAAAATAGTCACTTATCCAGTGGATTGTATTTACAAGTCAAGGTGATCCTCGAGATGGAGCAATAGATTATGTTAATGGTAATCAAATCACTTGAAGTATTAATGATTTGATGAATTAAGGGAAAACTTCCAAAGCCTTAATGATAGAATGAAACATCTAAATTTGTAGCAAATAGAGAATTAGCAACTAAAAGGTTTGAAAATGATAAGAAATACCAAGGATTAAAAGTTGGGCATGAGAATGAGAAGAAAAGGCCTTTTGGGTAAGGAGTAAGTGAAAAGGTATAGCGGAAGTAGTCCGTCAGTATATATATTAAATACCATCTAGTACTAAAAAAAGTATATATATTAAATAAACTGGTTTCAGTGGGGCGATAGCTCCTTAAAATTAATATTTTTTTGATTATTAAGAACTGCAATCATCATATCATTCATCCATTGCTCAATGGATTTTACCTTGTACAACCAGCTTGGTGGATTTAACCAAATTTGCCAAAAGTTTACAGGCAGCATCATCCTCGATTGCAGTGGCCTTGTCCAGAAAAGGCTGAATCCCTTGTTTAGTGACCTTGTGCCCTATATACTCCATTTCAGGTTGGGAGAATATGCTTGTCGCGATTCCAATATGACTGGATAAAAAGCCCTAAATCAATATGGCGAAATAAATGAAATCTTCTGGAATCGAACTGGTACTGATATTTTAAGCGCTTCAAAATGAGGCATTCAGCGAATTGAGAGAATTTATGCCAAGATTCGATACAAATGAGAGTAATTTGTAAGAGAAGTAGAATAGAAGATTATCAAGCCGAGGATGCATCCGGCTGGGGAACCAAGGTATAAAGAGTCTGATGGAAGATTAAAGGGGGGAGGTTTTTTTAGAAGAAAGAGGAGCGCGCAGATAAGTCTACAATTTATACTAAAAAAAGGTCAAAATTAGGGGCGATAGCTCCATACATATTTTATTAAGTTTTATTATAAGTTAGTGATCCTCATATCATCTGATTTAATTGCTCAGTGGCTCATACCCTGTGCAAAACCAACTTGGTGGAATTGAGCCCAAACTCCAAGAATTAACTGTGGTGCTCACTACAGGGGGCCCATTGATCAACTAATCACAACTTCATCAATGGTAGTTATGGCACAACCAGCTTGCTCTGATGAGGTATTATACCTGGTGGTCGAAATAACTCACTATGGGGAACTGAAGCTTGCTTTGGATACCTTGCTTCAGGCGCAAACAGCGTTGTTTCAAGAAAATAAGAATATTACTGAGCAGCTCAACCATGCCTTTCACCAACTGCTTCTGGTGGGTGACCATGCCAACCAACTTACCAACCTTTTGAGCAGCATGACAGAGTGGCTAGACTTTGTGGAGTATAATTTAGATAAGGTCATTAAGGAAAAAGAAATCTGCAGTGACAGGCTTCCCTCATTTAACTGTGATTGTAACATACATGGGTTTTTCAATAAGTTTGAGTTTGCCATAGAGGGGGCTATCAATCAATAAAAAGCTAAACTATTGTTATCTGCGTTGGATATTTCAAGTGCTGATCAAGTTACTTGTTATCTTAAAGACAGTACTGTAGCGTACCAAGAGGTGAAGGAGACTGTAATTCACCTGTTTGGGGGCAAAGTGAAAAGGCTCAACGCAAGG